>CM042438.1:27976343-28086343 GCA_023631565.1 Gymnocephalus cernua | reverse complement strand
AGTACGGTCGCCGGCATTCAATTCCATCTGCGCTGCCTGGATCCTTCTGCCTCCAGTATTTTGGAAAACCCATCCATTCGCCTTTTGCTGAACGGCCTCAAAAGACTGTCACCACGAGGCAATGATAAACATCTCCCTTTTACTTTACCTCTGGTTAAACAACTCTTAACTCAATTATGGAATGGGTGTTTTAGGCCTTACACCGATCAGTTGTTAGAGATGGTCGTTCTCACAGCTTTTTTGGTTTTCTAAGGGGTGGTGAAATTTCTTCATGCACATGTTCCTTTGATCCAAATCACAATCTGACAATTTCTGATGTTTCCCTTAATGATCACCATTTCACATTGTTTCTGAAACACTCTAAAACTGCTAGAAATGGTGAAGGTGTTGTCGTATACATTTCTGAGTCTAACACTGTCTTTTGTCCTCTGAATTTCATGTTGGCCTACTTGAGGTGCCGTCCTAGTGCTGGTCCACAAGAGCCGCTGTTTGTCACGAAGGAGGGGAAACCAATGTCGCGAGCTGGTTTGCTTCTCACCTGCACCTCCTCTGCCAGTTCTGTGGACTTCCTCCGGACCGTTATACTCATTCTCTACGTATTGGTGCAGCAACTACAGCGGCGGCATCCGCTCCGGTTTTAACTCTTAAAGCCATGGGGCGCTGGTCTTCTGCTGCTTACGAACGTTACCTTCGTCCCGATGTTCGAGCTATTCTTGATGCTCAGAAGGCTATGAGCTTAGGTCCCTGATTGGTTTGTCTTAATTAACCATTGTCAACATCTACTGATCTCCGAATTTGTGTGAGCGTCCCCTAATGCTGCTGCTGTCCCCTGACTTTCTGCTAATTCATGGTGCTCATGAATGGTCAGGGGGTGTTCCCTAATGCTGCTGCTGTCCCCTGACTTTCTGCTAATTCATGTGCTCATGAATGGTCAGGGGGCTCATCTGATCAACCGTATTTCCAAATTAATTCATAAACTTATTTATAAAGATTCCAATCATTTAATTCCATCCTCTTGATTTCATTCCCAAGAGGATTGCCAGGTGTGGTTTGTTTGGGGGGGGATAGTTCAGCTCACACAGTCCTAAACTGTGTGAGTGTTCCCTAATGCTGCTGCTGTCCTCTGACTCTCTGCCATTTCATGGTGCTCATGAAAGGTCAGAGGACTCCCTGCACAGAGCCATACCACCAAAATTTAATTCAGAATTTATTAGCTGAAATGCAATTATTCAATAAAAATTTCCTAAATAATTTTTAAATGGCATGTGTGTTATTGACTTTATGGACCTGACAGAACTCCTGTTATAATTTGATACTATAAATAAAATTGAATTATTCTTGGCCAGGTCTCTCACGTAAGAGATATTTTGTTTTCTCAATGAGACCAACCTGGTTAAATAAAGATAATACTCATCATCATCATCATCAATAATAATATTCTGTGCAGCTCTACAGCTAATTTGAAACTCATGTTCATTTTAACATATTCAATTTTAGACAACTACAAAGACGCCATCAGGCTAATGAACCAATATCAGACCGGCTGCAACACCTCTGAGCTACAGTCTGAGGCTGAGCAGGAGGGTGAGCTGCCAGAGAAAAGAGTCAGGAAGTCAGTGTAAGTGTGTTCGGTCTTGTTTTTGTTATGTTTCCACAGTAATAGGAAGGTTATTTACTGTAGCGTTCAAAAATACTTTATGTACTATATGTATATTTGGCAATTTTGGGATTGCAATACACAAAATGATATGGTTACTTAACAGCCATCGTTTTGGGGACTCTGATGAGAGTTAAGAAGAGCCAGAAAATTGTGAGTTAGCTTCTCTGAGGTCGCCACGACCTTCCACCTCGCCTGGTGTATCAGTTGAAGTCTCAAGCCCAAGCCAATTACACTGGCAGAGTAAGGAATAATCTCTTAACATCAAAATAACAAAATCATAATATTAATAATATAGATATGGTTTACATTGTACATTTACATTGTTAGTGCTATATTCCCCTCTCCTTGTATCCATTCCTCCAGCTCCACCATCTCGCCGAGTGCCAGGCAGCAGTCACTACTCCTCAACCTGGAGGAAACTGTCTAGGTAAAGTGGCCCCATCTAGATTAACACAGCAATGGTCATTCTGTTTCAAATCAACAGATTGCATCTGCATTAAATATATCAGGTTTTCTGCATACTCTAATGAAATTGTAACTTTCAAAAGATCAAATATTTTTCAGTTAAAAACATCTGCATTCATGCAATATTGCCTGAAAAGTCTCAGCATCCAGCATGCAATATTAATGCATCATTCATCATCATAAAATTGCATTTAAACACGTTTTTCAATGTCAATCCATTCATGGGGTTGAAATAGGTAGTGCATACCAAAATGTTGAAACATGCAAATTCACGTTCAGCATGACCAGAGATTTTTTGTTTGCCATTGTTTGGCCCTGTAGCTCGCAGCATACCATTGGTTAACAGATCACAACCATTTAATACAAATTTCTCTCCCTTAGCACCTGACCATGGGGCCGGACCGCAACACCCTTCACCACCTCAACTCCCTGCACCCGCATTTAACATACGGAGAGTTACTCAAGGTAGGGACTGATTTCTGAAATATTAGTGAATTGGAAGGCCCCAAAGTGTATTATTAGTCATGATTAACAGATGACTACCATTTAATACAATGTTTTTACCCCTCTTGCACACCGCCCACCTCACTATGGACCAGGAACGGCAGTCCCTCCTCAACTTCCTCCACCCCCCGCACCAGCCCTCAACATGCGGCGAACAGAGGAGCCCTCTTCAAGCCTGGCCTACAGACCAACATGGCGAGGGGGAAGAATGACCGATACCATTCCCTGCTCTGGTGAGTAATTGACAAATACTGGAGGGTCATTCTGTGCCACAGATTTTGGAAAATAAATCCCACAACCATCACATATTTTCTTCAAACTTTGTCAATAACTTTTGTCATTAACTAATGTCAGTATTATGAGTAATGAGGACTGAAACGTGATATATTGTATACACTACATTTTAGCTATATTCCGTGTGTCAACAGCAGCTGAGGTCCACATCCTTAGCCTGCTGGAGACCATTAAACAGCAACAAGACCAGCTTGTGGCAAAGGTGAACTACCTCAGCAGCAGGCTGAACAGCACCCCGGGGCCAGATGTTGAGATGCCCGACAATATCCAGTTTGACATTGTGTGTAAAGGTGGCACAGGTTAATGAGGGTGTGAGCCAAGTGCATGTTGAGGAACCAAGAAGTATCCAAGAGAACATGATTTTTTTTCTTTACGGAAAAAACTATAAACATAGAAGTTTTCTATGTCTTTCTACATTTCTGGACGCTTTCAACAGGAACTAAAACATTTTAAATGCAACTTAAGCTTAGAATTTTTTTCCTTGCTGTCTATTTAAAACAAGATGTCTTTGCCTTTTAGATTTCTTCTTTGGCCACCATTGGAGGTCAGGATGTAAAGAGGGTGACCTGGAACATCCTGGGCAGGCTCTTCACAGATGAGGTATCTCATCAGATAAACTGGAAGGGTGTTAATAACAAAAAACCCTTCAGTAGGATGGCAACGAAGACCTTGCTTTTCAGTAAGTATATAATTCAAAGTAATATTAAATATGTTGAAAGTCAATAGTTTGTAAATGTTGGGGCAGCCTTAAAAATCATAGCAACCAACATACCAATATGACCGTGTAGCCTTTTTTAGTCTGGCTAGTATACCATAGACTTTTTTTCTTACATTTGATGTCTCTTTTTTTTTTAACTTGAAATGACTCCCTGAGCAGCTGATGGCTACTTTGCATACGCATATTTTCAATCAGGAAGGCCTATGCCTGATGTTATATTTAACAATGCAATAGTTAGCGCGTCAGTGAAAACCTGACACGGTCACTTATTTAGTAGGGGAAATAGGCTACTAAAAATATTCCTGTTAGTAAATACAAAAATCCAAAAAAAACTTAGATAGCACAACAGGTTTAGCTAAAGAACTCGAGAGTCTTTACCACACCCCAGGAGTATTAGTACTGGAGCTTGATGAGTAGATCACCTGCGGTGGAGAGCCAGGTGCTCCTGGGGAAAACCACGCCTACCCCCCTCCACCCACACACACACACACACACACACACACACACACACACACACACACACACACACACACACACACACACACACACACACACACACACACACACACACACACACACACACACACACACACACACACACACACACACACACACACACACACCAAGAAAGGCAACACAAAAGCCTAGGTCGCAGATAGACTGTGACAGAAAAACACCCCAGGTGTGGGCAACAGGCCCATCATGTTATCGAAGTAAACACACACAAACGTATTGGCTGCCTGGTGGTTGTGATAATAATAATAATAATAATAATAATAATAATAATAATAATAAACACTGATGGAATGCAGTTTTGTGGGGGTTGTAAATGACTATGTGAGTTGTATTTTAATTTAGTGTTGCTTTTGGAATGGTTAATCTAACACTAAGGTCTCTGCTGCAACATATAGCTTGAATGTTAAGTTACTTTAGATAAAAGCATCTGCTAAATGACATAATGTAATGTTAACCAGGGCTGTAGTGGAGACTAAATGCAAGTAAATGGAGTTTACCCACCGCTCAAATGTCAGAAATAGAGTTTAACCACCTGTTAAGAGTTTACCTCCAAATAGAATATATGTAGGACCCTACCAAACTTAAAACATTACACAACCACACTGATTTATCCACATACAATATGTGCTCTGATCAAGGAACCATTTAATACCACTGATATTGTTTGAACATTTTGCATGTGTTTTTTAAACATCCGATAGCGAAAGGCGTGGCAAACCTTACCCTGATCACGAATTCATAGTTTACCCATCTCTTATTTTGACCACCTCAACTGGCTCCTTTCGACGTGAAGGAGCAGCGGCTGTACTCCGAGCTCCTCACGGATGACTGAGCTTCTCACCCTATCTCTAAGGGAGATGCCAGCCACCCTCCTGAGGAAACCCATTTCGGCCGCTTGTACCCTGGATCTCGTTCTTTCGGTCATGACCCAGCCTTCATGACTATAGGTGAGGATAGGAACGAAAACTGACCGGTAGATTGAGAGCTTTGCCTTCTGGCTCAGCTCTCTTTTCGTCACAACGGTGCGATAAACTGAATGTAATACCGCCCCCGCTGCGCCGATTCTCCGACCAATCTCCCGCTCCATTGTCCCCTCACTCGCGAACAAGACCCCAAGGTACTTAAACTCCTTCACTTGGGGTAAGGACTCATTCCCTACCTGGAGAAGGGACTCCATCGGTTTCCTGCTGAGAACCATGGCCTCAGATTTAGAGGTGCTGATCCTCATCCCAGCCGCTTCACACTCAGCTGCGAACCGATCCAGTGAGTGCTGAAGGTCACAGGCCGATGATTCCTAATTTCATCGTTCTTAAATTATATATTTAATTAACTTAATATGGCGTACTGGCGTTATATTTTTAAATAAATCAATACTATGCAAAATGACCAAATAATTAATCAGAATACTTACCAAAAGTTGCTTCTACTCCACTATCCGTCTCTGATAGATTGGGAATGATTGAGATTTCTCTTGCACAGCTACCAGAAGACTTACAATGTTCAGACACGTTGTTCACGTCACATCTACGGCGGGAAGCTCAGTTTGCAGCTGCGCAGTAACGCTCAACCATCACCGGAAAAGTGCTGGTAATAGACTTTACTTGTCTCCATCAAAAACAGCGGTGTCACTGGGTCCATTTTTATAAACTGTCATTGCCTGTTCCACACTTCGGCCGGCAAGCTAACGTTAGTTTAGCTAACAGCTAATTAGGCTAACCGCTAGCTAACAGCTTGATTCAGTCTAAAATAACGTTAACTCAAACGGAATACTGGGAAAGCTGGCTGCAGCTTATGTAACAGCTGTTATATATTTTAACGGTTCTTTTCAGGTTTTATTTTGAGGGTCTTTTAAAGTTATTACATGCTGTCTAAGCTAGCAGTTAGTCAAATTAGCTGTTAGCTAAATTAACGCTAGCTTCCTTTATTCAGTGGGATAGGTGGTTGTGGGATTGTTCCTTTGCTCGATATTGAAAATATGTACACAGTCTTGTACCTTTGACTTTTTGGGGATTTTCTGTTCGTTTTTTCACTCAAAATTACACGTTGTATGCTTATGAGTCACGTCGTAGCTGGTTAGCCTAAGGCATGGTCTAAAACTTTTACTACACGGATTCTTCCAGACGTCAATGGGAAAAATTAATGGGAAATTTACTTCAGGAACCCAAGGTTCAGGAACCCAAGGTACTGCGCAGCTGCAAACTGAGCTTGCCGACTTAGATGTGACGTGAGCAACGTGTCTGAACGTTTTAAGTCTTCTGGTAGCTGTGCCAAGAGAAATCTCAATCATTCCCAATCTTGCAGAGACGGAGAGCGTAGGTATATGTAAGGAGATAACATAGGTACAGGCTAATTATTGCTAACTAAAATACTAGTTAATATTAGCAATTAAACTTAAACAGCTAATGTAAGTCGAAACTGCCTGCAAGCTTCGCCTGTACTGTATGGTAATCTACTATGCAACAGTGAGTCGCGTGGTAATGACACAATCGTTAGCCTATTTTTATAAAAACGTCTGCTACTTTTATTTTATTACATTTATATAACGCTTTATCATAGACACTCACAGCGCTTGGGGGGGGAACTGCTCTTTAACACCACCAATGTGTAGCACCCACCTGGGTGATGCACGGCAGCCATACAACGCCTTACGATGCCAGGCGCCAGACGCTCACCACACATCAGCTAGTTAGGGAGGGGGACATATTTTTAGTGGTGGGGGAAACCGGAGCACCCGGAGAAAACCCACGCAGACACAGGGAAAACATGCAAACTCCACACAGAAAGGCCTGAATTTGAATCCAGAACCTTCTTGCTGTGAGGCCACAGCGCTAACCACTGGGCCACCACGCTGCTGATGGAGCCATAACGTGAGATACAAAGTAATGGAGCCTTTTATACATTGTACCGTTGGCCATTCTAACCGAGGAGCTAACGTTAGCTTGTTAGTAGCACGTGGCAGACGTTTCATTTTCCTTCCTGACAACTGATTGATTTGTGCTCGAGCTTGGATGTTTAGGGCCAGACCGTTCTCACCATATCCACGGATTTAAGATAAAACATCACGTTGTGCCGTTATTATTGTTATAACCTAGCTACATCCATGTGTCGCACACCCCGCGTCCGCACACACTGACGTAAATACTAACTGTACTGTCGTATTACATCCCAGTCACACCGTTCTCTTGACTTAATACGTCCATGAGTCACACCGAGTAAATTGTAAAGTCACACACACAAAGCATTTATTTAGGACGTTACAGTATTTATTTCATCCTACGAAAGGACAAGACAAAACGAAAAAGACTTTTAAGGCCTTATTTTTAGAATATTGAATTAAGACTTAAGACCCAGCGGGAACCCTATAGTGCATCGCTTTACACGTAACGTTAGTTGCATTGATTAAAAACTGTAACAATAATCGGGTGGCATAATAGGATATCTGTTCAAGCCATAGGTGGCACCTAAATGAATGACCTCCCCTGACAAGAGTTTTACAATAGTAAGAAATTGTATACATTAATTCATTGAAATAACAAAATTCACATTCATTCAACGGAGCTAATATTTGTAGTTGCCTTACAAAAAGGAAAAGTGATGCAGGACCCCCCCCACATTTTAGTTTTCTCATCGGATCTGCATCTATCTCAGATATGGCATTTCTAAAATCAAATTGACGGAAATTCGTCTAGCGACGGAGAACTTTAATCCCTGTGTCTTGTCATATGGGCTGACACATGGGTTTTGTGTTCGCTTCTGTAATTGGCTCAAAGTGTCTTCACATGGGAGACCCGAGGGCACAGCTGGCCAATCGGCAAGTGGAGAAGCTGAAGCAGACTAGTTGTCAAACATGAAAGGCTGTGGCGTGATGCTGCAGTACAGCTGTGTGTGTGTGTGTGTGTGTGTGTGTGTGTGTGTGTGTTACACTACAGCTGGGAGTCCAAAGGGTCCAGGTTTTGTTTGAACAAGCCAGAGGGAAAGACAAATTAAAGGTTACATCAATAAATGAGTTTTTGTTTTTTTAATACCTCAAATCTTCTGGCAAGAATAGAAAAACACTGATTTATATTGATGATAAGCAATATATCAGTTACTATTTAATGATTTCATGAATAATTTAAGGTGACATTGAAGCCATGATGCATTTCTTTTGGTTTGGTCCTCATCCTTTAAAATGATAAAAATAGGTTAGCTTCTGCAGTTTACGATATAATATGAGCATGTGTCCACAAACAGTAATAGTTGGTGTTCTTAAGACGTGCCATCAGGAGGCCTGGCAAAAGAACCACTTCAATGACCCCAAATAAAAGAATCACCCCTTAAAAGCACCTAGAACTCCTACAAGGGTTTAATCAACTCCACCAAGAATCCCCCATTAGGGGGGAACCTTGTGTAAAAAAAATAAAAAAAATAAATAAAATAAAATAAATAAATATATATATATATATATATATATATAAATATATATATATATATATATATATATATATATATATATATATATATATCTCTATCTATCTATCTATCTATCTATCTATCTATCACATATCATGTCGACCTAGAATCCTCTTGTGATCCCCTAGAACTATCTTAAGTTGCCTCAATACCTTCAAAAGATCCCCTAGAACCCCTTTGGAACAATTTATCAATTACCTCTGAAAGCTCCTTTTGGAATCCCTGGAGTATCTCAAGAGCCTAAAATCCATTAAGAACCTCTAGATCCCAATTAGGGGTCCCAACATCTCCCACAATATTTCAAGGAACTCTTTGAAGTATCCCATTACTCCCATGACCCTCACAAGGAACCAAGGAACTACTTCTAGAACCCCTTTAAGGACCTCTGGAAGAACTCAAGGAGCTCATTCAAGAATACAGGTACCCTCACAAGGACCCCCTCAATATCTCTAGAATCCTCTAGTGGGGCCCCCAAGGAACCTTGGAATACCCTCAACAATCTGTAGAACCTCCTGAATGACAAGTAGCACCCCCTTTAGAGTCCATGTTGGACTCAGAATTCCACAACTAAGCCCTACAATGCAATTCCCAAGGAATTAAAACCATTAAAAATAACCAAATAAAACAGACATACTTTACACTAAAACATTCAGTGTCATCAATGCCAAGTTGGCAGCAATTACCCTAATCTGGCATGTTTAGCAGAATGACAGCACACAGGAGGGAGGAATGAAAAGATATTTTCGGTTGGTGAAAGGCTATAGTAACACAAGCTGACATTGCGTTATTTACTAAGCACTATTAGGGCTTAAGTACATCAAGAGACAAACAGCTGAGCCATGGCTAAAGTTCAGAGAGACATGATAAGACTGATCAAAAGGCATGGAAAGTCCCTGAACCTGTCAGCAGGAGGCAGTTCAGTGCTGTCTCGTACTGCCACCCTCTGGACGCAGATGTCATTAAGTCCTCAAACTCTTTACTTTGAACCCCAGAAATGCCTTTATAGTTCAATTTTGCCATGCCAAATGATCATATTTATAGTTGTCTCTGTGTTGCATTTCCAATTTCTTAAAAACTTCAAGAATGCTGCTAACAACGCACCTGGTTACATACGGCTAAAAGGACATGGACATCCCAGCCCATTTTCTCATGGTGCATCCCAATGCCATACTTCATACCAACTACATAGAAGAAACCAACATACTTTACTGTTTTATACGAAAAGTAAATTACACAATATGGGTTAATCAAATTGCGACTTTAGAATGACACTTGAACGCCAATTGAACTTAGAGACAGCAACACGTTTTTCCAGAAAAACTGATTATTTTTTTGTTTTTAAGCTATTTCACCACCATTGCCATTTAGCTTTATTTTCATTTCCAGCTGTGAACAAGTGCTCCAAATCCTTTTTGTATTGCTTCATTAGAGATTAGAGTACATCAAGCAGCAACTTTAAAAATATACAACCCCAAATCAGAAAAAGTTGGGACAGTATGGAAAACACAAATAAAGAAAGAAAGTAGTGATTTCTAAATGTACTTTGACTTGTATTTCTTGCAGACAATGTGAACACAAAATATTTCATGTTTTGTCTGGTCAACTTAATTTCATTTGTAAATATACATCCTTTCCTGTCATTCAGACCTGCAACACATTCCAAAAAAGGGTGGGACAGGAGCAATTTAGGGCTAGTAATCCAGTAAATTGGTTAAATAATGATGTGATTTGAAACAGGTGATGTTAACATCCATCCATCCATCGTCGTCCGCTTATCCGTGGTCGGGTCGCGGGGGGAGCAGCTCCAGCAGGGGACCCCAAACTTCCCTTTCCCGAGCCACATTAACCAGCTCTGACTGGGGGATCCCGAGGCGTTCCCAGGCCAGGTTGGAGATGTAATCCCTCCACCTAGTCCTGGGTCTTCCCCG
Source organism: Gymnocephalus cernua (assembly GCA_023631565.1). Lineage (NCBI taxonomy): Eukaryota > Metazoa > Chordata > Actinopteri > Perciformes > Percidae > Gymnocephalus > Gymnocephalus cernua. The sequence continues at coordinate 28,075,806 of CM042438.1, read as the reverse complement.
AGGCCTCCTCCCAGCTGGACGTGCCTGGAACACCTCCCTAGGGAGGCGCCCAGGGGGCATCCTTACCAGATGCCCGAACCACCTCAACTGGCTCCTTTCGACGTGAAGGAGCAGCGGCTCTACTCCGAGCTCCTCACGGATGACTGAGCTTCTCACCCTATCTCTAAGGGAGACGCCAGCCACCCTCCTGAGGAAACCCATTTCGGCCGCTTGTACCCTGGATCTCGTTCTTTCGGTCATGACCCAACCTTCATGACCATAGGTGAGGGTAGGAACGAAAACTGACCGGTAGATCGAGAGCTTTGCCTTCCGGCTCAGCTCTCTTTTCGTCACAACGGTGCGATAAACTGAATGTAATACCGCCCACGCTGCGCCGATTCTCCGACCAATCTCCCGCTCCATTGTCCCCTCACTCGCGAACAAGACCCCAAGGTACTTAAACTCCTTCACTTGGGGTAAGGACTCATTCCCTACCTGGAGAAGGCACTCCATCGGTTTCCTGCTGAGAACCATGGCCTCAGATTTAGAGGTGCTGATCCTCATCCCAGCCGCTTCACACTCGGCTGCAAACCGATCCAGTGAGTGCTGAAGGTCACAGGCCGATGATGCCATCAGGACCACATCATCTGCAAAGAGCAGCGATGAGATCCCGAGCCCACCGAACTGCAACCCCTCCCTACCACAACTACGCCTCGATATCCTGTCCATAAATACTACGAACAAGATTGGTGACAAAGCGCAGCCCTGGCGGAGGCCAACCCTCACCTGGAACGTGTCCGACTTACTGCCGAGAACCCGGACACAGCTCTCGCTTTGGTCATACAGAGATTGGATGGCCCTGAGAAGGGACCCCCTCACCCCATACTCCCGCAGCACCTCCCACAAAGTCTCCCGGGGGACCCGGTCATATGCCTTCTCCAGATCCACAAAACACATGTAGACTGGATGGGCATACTCCCAGGCTCCCTCCAGGATCCTTGCTAGAGTAAAGAGCTGATCCGTTGTTCCACGACCCGGACGGAATCCGCATTGTTCCTCTTCAACCTGAGGTTCGACTATCGGCCGAACCCTCCTTTCCAGCACCTTGGAGTAGACTTTACCAGGGAGGCTGAGAAGTGTGATACCCCTGTAATTGGTACACACCCTCTGGTCCCCCTTTTTGAAGAGGGGAACCACCACCCCGGTCTGCCACTCCTTTGGCACTGTCCCAGACTTCCACGCAATGTTGAGTAGGCGTGTCAACCAAGACAGCCCCTCCACACCCAGAGCTTTCAACATTTCTGGACGGATCTCATCAATCCCTGGGGCTTTGCCACTGTGGAGTTGTTTGACTACCTCAGTGACCTCCACCAGGGAAATTGACGACAATCCCCCGTCATCCTCCAGCTCTGCCTCTAACAAAGAGCGGGCATCAGCTGGATTTAGGAGTTCCTCAAAGTGCTCCTTCCACCGCCCTATTACCTCCTCAGTTGAGGTCAACAACGTCCCATCCTTACTGTACACAGCTTGGATGGTTCCCCGCTTCCCCCTTCTGAGGTGGCGGACGGTTTTCCAGAAGCGCCTTGGTGCCGACCGAAAGTCCTTCTCCATGTCTTCTCCGAACTTCTCCCACACCCGCTGCTTTGCCTCTTTCACGGCAGAGGCTGCAGTCCTTCGGGCCCGTCGGTACCTTGCAACTGCCTCCGGAGTCCTCTGGGATAACATATCCCGGAAAGACTCCTTCTTCAGTCGGACGGCTTCCCTGACCACCGGTGTCCACCACGGTGTTCGAGGGTTACCGCCCCTTGAGGCACCTAAGACCCTAAGACCACAGCTCCCTGCCGCAGCTTCAGCAATGGAAACTTTGAACATTGTCCACTCAGGTTCAATGCCCCCAGCCTCCACAGGGATGCACGAAAAGCTCCGCCGGAGGTGTGAGTTGAAGGTCTGTTGGACAGGAGCTTCCTCCAGACGTTCCCAATTTACCCGCACCACCCGTTTGGGCTTACCAGGTCTGTCCAGAGTCTTCCCCCACCCCCTGACCCAACTCACCACCAGATGGTGATCAGTTGACAGCTCCGCCCCTCTCTTCACCCGAGTGTCCAAAACATACGGCCTCAAATCAGATGAAACAATTATAAAATCGATCATTGACCTTCGGCCTAGGGTGCTCTGGTACCAAGTACACTTATGAGCATCCCTATGTTCGAACATGGTGTTTGTTATAGACAATCCATGACTAGCACAGAAGTCCAATAACAGACAACCACTCTGGTTTAGATGAGGGAGGCCGTTCCTCCCAATCACGCCTCTCCATGTGTCTCCGTCATTGCCCACATGTGCGTTGAAGTCCCCCAGCAGAACTATGGAGTCCCCCTCCGGAGCCCCATACAGGACTCCATTCAAGGTCTCCAAGAAGGCCGAATACTCTGAACTCTTGTTTGGTGCATATGCACAAACAACAGTCAGAGTTTTCCCCCCAACAACCCGCAGGCGTAGGGAGGCGACCCTCTCGTCCACCGGGGTAAACTCCAACGTTGCGGCGCTCAGCCGGGGACTTGTGAGTATCCCCACACCCGCCTGGCGCCTCACACCCTGGGCAACTCCGGAGAAGAAAAGAGTCCAACCCCTCTCCAGGAGTACGGTTCCAGAACCGAGACTATGCGTAGAGGTAAGCCCCACCAGATCCAACTGGTAGCGCTCCACCTCACGCACAAGTTCCGGCTCCTTCCCCCACAGCGAGGTGACATTCCATGTCCCCAGAGCCAGCCTCTGCTGCCCGGGTCTGGTCCGTCGAGGCCCCTGACCTTCACTGCCACCCGTGTGGCAGTGAAGGTGATTGTAATTATGATTTGGTACAAAAGCAGCATCCAAGAAAGGTCTAGTCCTTTAGGAGCAAAGATGGGCCAAGGATCGCCAGTTTGCCAACAAATACGTGAGAAAATTATTGAAATGTTTAAAAACAATGTTCCTCAAAGAAAGATAGGAAGATATTTGCTTATTTCACCTTCAACAGTGCATAACATAATTAAAAGATTCAAGGGATGTGGAGGAATTTCAGTGCGTAAAGGACAAGGGCGCAAGCCTAAGCTGAACAACCGTGATCTCCGAGCCCTCAGGCGGTACTGCATCAAGAATCATCATTCATCTATAAGCGATATCACCACATGGGCTCAGGACTACTTTGGCAAACCTTTGTCAAGTACCACAATACGTAGTTACATCAACAAATGCCAGTTAAAACTGTACTGTGCCAAAAGGAAGTCCTGTTAACAGTGTCCAGAAGCGCCGTCGACTTCTCTGGGCTCGGAGGCATCTGGGATGGACCATCACACAGTGGAAACGTGTACTGTGGTCAGATGAATCAGTATTTCAGGTATTTTTTGGGAGAAATGTACGCCGTGTGCTCCGGACCAAAGAAGAAAAGGATCATCCAGACTGTTACCAGCAACAAGTCCAAAAGCCAGGGTCTGTCATGGTATGGGGTTGTGTCAGTGCCCTTGGCAAAGGTAACTTGCACTTCTGTGATGGCAGCATAAATGCTGAAAAGTACATAGAGATTTTGGAGCACAATATGCTGCCTTCAAGAAGACATATTTTCCAGGGACGTCCATGCATATTTCAACAAGATAATACGAAACCACATTCTGCACACATTACAAAGTCCTGGCTGCGGAGGAAGAGGATACGGGTACTTGACTGGCCTGCCTGCAGTCCCGACCTGTCTCCAATAGAGAATGTGTGGCGCATTTTGAAGCGCAAAATGCGACAACGAAGACCCCGTACTGTTGCCCACCTTAAAGGTCCCATGGCATGAAAATTTCACTTTATGAGGTTTTTTAACATTAATATGAGTTCCCCGTACTGTTGCCCACCTTAAGACTTGTTTGCAGCAAGAATGGGACAAAATTACACCTGAAACACTTCATTACTTGGTGTCTTCAGTCCCTAAAGGTCTTTTAAGTGTTGTGAAAATGAATTGCAACATTACAAAGTGGTAAATGCTTTACTGTTCCAACTTTTTTTGAAATGTGTTGCAAGAACCAAAATAGGAATTTTTTTTTTTTGAAAAAAAATAAATACAAATCATAAGGAACACATTAAATTATGTGCTGTTGCATTGTCTACAATGAAATACAAGTGAAAGTACATTTAGAAATCACTACTTTATTTTTTTATTTGTTTTCCGTACTGTCCCAACTTTTTCTGATTTGGGGTTGTACTATTTGTGCTTTTATATAATAATCTGCCACATTTCAACATGACATCATGACTTCGCGTAAGTGCCGTGTTATCTGTACGCATTTTAAAGCTATCCGGGTGTATGTCTGTGCTGTATACAGCGGACGTCAACATACACGGCACTTGGCGTGTTATCGCGAGAAAGCGACTGTTGAGTTTAGAAAATGTGACACGCGGGTTGGGTTTAGGAAAAGAAGAACGGGGTTGTGTTTAGGAAAAGAAGAAAGCGATGGTTGAGTTTAGGAAACATGACATGCGGGACACGCGCCCCCCCCCCCACCAACCTCCCTATGCAGATCTTCACCCTTTCATACTACTCGCTACGGTGTACATTCACACGCAATCGTAAGGTGTAATATAAGTCAATGGAGGTCAAACGGCGTTGATAAACACGCTAAAAAGCAAGTATACGTCTTGATAACACACCAATAATGGCATACGAATTGGCGTGTCATACATACGCCACTTCATGACATCAGTCTGCACATTTTGCAATTAAAACCCTGAATGCAATATGTAATACTGTATATTTAATGACGTGCGTTTAGGGTTTAAATTACATAATGCGTCGTTAAAGGGTGTAATGTTTGGGAATCCACATAGTAGTACTGTATATTTTTCAAACATTTAGCCAAGATAATCTGTTTTTTTTTCCCCATCACAATTTTATTATGTGACTTTTTACATTAAAAACAAGACATTACAAAATACAGATGCAGTACACAAACAGTGCTAAATGTGATGTAAAGAAAGACAGCTTGGTACAGTTATTAATTTGACCACTGTGTGGCTGAAGCATCTCAGCTCCAACTTTCCCATCCAACACAAGCTTTCCACATCCTGCCCCCAGAAAGATTGGATTCTGTTGGAAATTTGTTTCTTTAAATATAATCTGCACAAGAAGTTCAAATACATTCATGTAAAAGCACTTCAAGAGCAGTTTCTTGACATCGTTACACTCAGCATGAGTGAAGTCAGGATTACATGTTGGGTTTCCAAGAGCAGGGCTAATTAAAAAAAAAAAAAAAAAACAGGCTATGACACTGGAAACAAAATGAACACAGTTTCTATACCAGGACCAATACAAAATGAAAAAAAGAGCAGAAAGTAAGAAAATGTTACACATGGTTGAAGTTAAACACTGCAGTTGATGGTTATACAATTTACATTACAGGAGATGGGAGAGCATACCACTGGGGGGTGGGGGTGGGGGATGGGGATAAATGTGATGCCTAAATAAGTGAACCGAAAGATTATGCAGTATACATATATTTAAAAAAAACAGTGCCTGAGGTGAGCTTCAGCCTCACACGCTGCCACTGTGCAGGAAGTGAAAGGCTGACCTCTTGTTTGTTTTTTTGGCATTAAAAGAATGCAGCACAGAGCTGTGCAGCATCCAACATTCCCAAAGTAGAAGAAGAAAAGAGGAAAGAAACACTGAGCTCTGAACTTTGCCCTCCTGTTTTGTCATGATTAAAGAACACCAGTTCTGTTTTCTATGTGAATATACTTGTTTTTGTGAGCTGTGTGCGACCCAAAACTGGACTGCACACAGAATCAATATAGAGATAATAATTCTTGAAGGAGGAACATGAGGATGAGCTGAGAACGATTGGTTAAATTCAGAGTCCAGACAATACTGCCCCCTGGCTTTCACTTGATTATTACACAGTAATATGGTCAAACAGTGGATGGAGTTTATTGACAGATGCTCTGACAATCAAGGGCTGACAGGTTGGCAAAATAATACACTGTAACATCACGAAGGTCCTCCAGAGTTATTAAAATATCTTCTTCTTTTTGTTCTTCTCCAAGGTCCTGTGAAAACACGAGGACAGAAGAGCAGTCAAGCATGGAACCATCTACTGCCTTCATCCAAAAACACACTGGTAAGTCTGATGGCCGACGTGTTGCTGCCTCGCACCTTGGGTGTTCCATTTGTACTCTACTATGCTGTATTAACATACAGTTATAAGCACTTGTGTATTACTTGTGTCTCACTAAATCAGTCGTACACACAGCGCTGTCCAACTTCTATCTGTGGACATGTTGTTACACTGTTTGTATGCAAAAAAACAGCGTAATGCGTTGTTATAAACTGTCAGTGCTAACAATGGCTAACCTGGCTAGAGCTAACCCCACAATGAAAAAGCTGACTTGTAAATGGAACGCATTCAACTCCGGCGTAACATCATTCCCAGCTCTGGCTTCTGAGTTCCGAGGTAAATGGAACACACTATTAGGAGAACAGTTAACAATAAGCATTTATGTATCTATCAAATATGGATATATTGCCCAGCCCTACTTTGGAAGAGTTCATTTCTGGTTATTTGTTGGGCATTACATTGAGACTCTGATTTAAATCCAACTTGCTGACATGCTATGTAGAGCATTTTGTTGCATATATATACACACACTAGGGGTGTGCAAAAAAATCGATTCGTGTTCAAATTGCGATTCAAGCTCTACCGATTCAAAATCGAATCATAGAATTCCAAAAATCTTTTTTAAATTGGATGTCTACTGCAATCACATGATAGATAGATACTCTATTGATCCCCAAGGGGAAATTCAAGATCCTAGTAGCTTAAATACATCACATACAACATACACATACATCATAACAGGATGATAAAATAACAAATAACAAACAAATTCACTATAATAATATGGACAATAAAAGATACTAAATTAAATAAAAAATCCACATGAATATACTAAGGGATATATATATATATATATATATATACACACACATACACATATACACACATACACACACACATATACATACATACATACATACTGTATATACATACATATAGTACATACATACATGGGAAAAGTAACTACATTTACATACCGTGAATTGTTTTTTTTTTAATCGAGAGCCTAAAAATCTGAATCGAATCTTGACATTTTCTGAATCGTACACCCCTAATATATATTATGCAGTTGACATGAATAAAAATGGAAAACATAGAATATGGGTGCTGGTCAGATTATTGGATTAAAATGGATTGATCTTGAGTCTACAGTAGGCCGTATAATCCCAAACCCTACTGGATGATGGTGTGTGATAGAGGGTTTACCTGGAGGCGTCTAGTTTCTGCTGTTCCAGAATCCTCTGCTGGGCCTCCCAGCTGGCCTTCTCCTCCTCGTGATGGCGGCGTTTCTCCTCCAGTTCTCTGTGCTGGGCCTCCAGGTTCTTCTTCATCTGTTCATGTCGTCTCTGGAGCTGCAGGGACACCGCACGTACAGTCAGGAGGTTAACCAAGCATTCATAAAGGAACACAGAGTAATAGACCATTACACATTTGTAAACATTAACATTCTAAATGGCCCCAAGTTGATTTCCTGTTGCAGTGTATGTAGTCTATATCCTATATGCCAACTGGGACTTTGTCTTATTCACTGTATCCCCCAGAGTTAGATAAGTCCATACATACCCTTCTCATATAACAAGGTCACATGAGACACAGCCATCTTCTAACCGTATACAAACTGGGAACTATATTCTCAGAAGGCTTCTGCTACTTGGGCGGCGTGATTAGTGCAACACCGGCACCGTGGCTCCGTCCGGAGCTTAGCGCCGTCCCCAGATGATTGTGATTGGTTTAAAGAAATGCCAATAAACCAGAGCACGTTTTTCTCCCTTTCAGGAATGCTGTGTGGACTAGCCAGACCCTCCTTCGCAGCATTGTGGAGGAAGGTCTGGCAAAGCGAGACTACAGTGTGAATTGATATCATGTGAATGTGAATGATATCAACAGACAGGAAGTTAACAAGGGGCCAGGTTGTTGCCTAGAAGTGGAATTTCATTCAAAAGGTCTACAAACACATAATAAAGAAAAAACAGCCCCGTGAGTTTACCTCAACCTCAGAATCTCTGAGCTTCTGGAGCTTCTCTTTGACTTTCATTTCAAACACTTGTTCCATCTCTTGTTCCATCTTCTTCATCTTGGACACGTGATCCCGCCGCTCCTCGTCCATCTGGGCTAGAGGACTCCTGGAGACACAAGCCAGCGTTCATACGGACAGCACACACTGGCTGCTATGTGGATGGTCACTAGGGCTGCACAATTAATCGCAATTATATCAAAATCGCAAAATGGACTAGTGCAATATCAAATCGCAAGGTTCAAAATTTGTCTTTTTCGTCTACCAGCCAAATGGCTAGTGAATGTTCAAATATTACCAGCCACTCAATATAATACCATTGTTTTTTTTGCATATTTCACCAGCATTTGGCTATAGTAGATCATTTTGAACCCTGGGCGCATTATTTGTTAAAGACAAAATATGCGTCAAACCATTATGAATTAAGTATTGTGGTGCTGCATAGACGTCCCATCCTACAAACTGTATTCTACCGAAAAAAATCACTATTTGAATTTGAATATTTTTCAATGAAAATGATAAATAATGATACAAAATAATCAATATCAAGAATCATATCGCAATCGCAATATCAGTCAAAATAATCGCAATTAGATATTTTCCTCATATCATGCAGCCCTAATGGTCCCACATCTGTAACATCCCAGGTGGACATTTCTTTGTGACCTCAGAGTGATGAAGAGGAGAAGAGGCAGGATCAGGGAAGAAGAAGAGGCCCGACTAGCTTGCCTTTCCCTATGTAACAGACAGCTTCCAGTGAGGGTTGGAGGGGGTAGGTGACAGGGTATACAAGGCAATAAACCATGGAACTAACCATGCCCTGCTACAATGATGTGTTGACACGCTACCTACTCGTCTAGCTGGAGGAAAAAAAACACACTTTCCAGCAGCCATATTGGAGTTCCTTAGCTCTGCAGCAGCTGATATCTTGTTTGTGAATGTAAAACTTGTCTGATATGTTAATGAGCAATGTTAATTGAGCAGAGTAGAAGCATCTTTTACATTGTTATTAACTACATTAGCATGTTTGCAGGTTAGCTAGCTAGATTTGTTCACATTAGCTGTAGAGATGAGGGCTAATGGAAGCACAAATGTATTTTATCAGATCAGTTATTAGCTGTTACCTACGCTGCTAGCTTGGCTCTGGGAATGGCAACGTCAGTGTGTCTACAAAAGGATGAGTTTCCGACGGGGGCCCGGCTGGGGCCAGTCCCAGACTGATGGCAGCATTAATGTAGAGCCCAATAGTTTCTGTGACACAATCATGAATGGAATCGCAAAATTGAAATTTAAAAAAGCTAAACCCAGATTCCATAGGGCATTACATTAAGTCAGAGCTAAAAGCTAACTGGAGATTTGGAAATATGACTACGTCCGAGTTTCCAACTTAAAACACATTCAAATATGTGCACTGGGGAAAACTATAAACTTTTCTTATTAGCAAATGTTAGAGAGCTAAAAAGCTACACTATTATTGGTGAACACAGCAAAGATCATACTTTCTGAACATCAGTATGCTAACGTAACCATGTCACCATGAGAAGCTTATAAGCTGTGACCTTTTTCGATTGTAAAACTGTGTGAAATGATGCAATTTGTGACCAAACAGGATCACTAAATTTAACCCAATTTTTTAATGCTTCATTTAAATGAATGTATAAATGTCACGCGTTGCAGGTGAAAATACTTTTTTTTTTAAAGAATTCAGAAGATCAGGGGAAAAGGAAAATGTTCAGAGAGAAGAGTGGAAATGCAATTCTTTGGAGAGGTTTTGAAGAAGTGAAGTAACACTTACATGCCATCAGCCGTCTCAGTTCTAAAAACAAACAGATGCACAGACACTTAGCGTGCTAGCATTAAATCATGCATTAGCCTGTGAGAGTGTGCTGGGGATGGCTGACAGCTGCAGCCGGTGGTTCAGGAGTCAGACGGTGCCACGGTTAGTACTGTCAGATTAAACACAACCGATACTGGTGGCCAGTAAGGCGGGGGTTAGTGCTGCTTTGTTTGGGCCAGTAATGGGTTTAAAGGTTCGAGCTGCTTTAGTGACAGCTTGCCAATTTTAATCTGCAGGTCAGTGGCTGCAGACTTTGACCTCTGATCTGTAGTTTCCTCCGTGGTTACACAGTGACTGAACTGCTCAGAGCGTCCTGATAGAAACAGCAGCCAAATCAGCAACATTATCCCATTAGTTCACACTGTTAATGTCAGTCAACTTTTTAAGAAATCTTTAAAGGAATATGCCAACTGGGACTTTGTCTTATTCACTGTATCCCCCAGAGTTAGATAAGTCCATACATACCCTTCTCATATAACAAGGTCACATGAGACACAGCCATCTTCTAACCGTATACAAACTGGGAACTATATTCTCAGAAGGCTTCTGCTACTTGGGCGGAGTGATTAGTGCAACACCTGAAAAGCACCGTTGTTACTCTCTGCTCCTCACCACGGGCCTTCTCAGGTGCTGCGAGCAAATCACTCCGCCCAAGTAGCAGAAGTAGCAGTGCTTCACCTTCTGAGAATATAGTTCCCAGTTTATATACAGTTAGAAGATGTCTGTGTCTCATGTGACCTTGTTATTTGTACACGTGACTGTGACTATACAAATCACAACATGTAAATAGGAACATGTTGGCGTTATTTTGTCACTTATTCGCAGCAGTGGACTAGTTTGAGCCGCTTACCTCCAGGATCTGTGCTAAGCTAGGCTAGCGGTGGGTGTGTCAGACAGAGTTATGACACGCACGGAGATGAGAATGGTATGTATCGACTTGTCTAACTCTGTGGGATACGGTGAATAAGACAAAGTCCTAATAAGTCGGCGTGTTCCTTTAAGACCATTATAAATGAAATTTAAGACCTAAGATTTAAATGCTGCTAGCATACTGTGCCTCTAAATCAAAAGTCAGATGCTTTTTAAGATGGTAATGTCATGTTATGGTTTGTGGCTGAAAATACCACTCAAATCTAATTTGTAGCAATGACAAACACAGTAATTGACTTATTAATATATATATATATATATATATATATATATATATATATATATATATATATATATATATATATATATATATATATCACAACATAAAAAAGTGAATGAAATTTGGACTGGCGAAAGAAAGAACTACAACACCAGCATTAGAGGTAGCATTACATGGAGGTAGGAAAATAAAGTCTGGTTTAAAATTATATTGGACACAATACAGAACACAATACTTAATTTAAGACTTTTTAAAGGTACAATATGTAACATTTCTGCATTAAAATGTCTAAAAACGACCATAACTGTTATATATTTTTTTGAGTTGTGTAGTTACACTCTCCCAAATGTTTCCACCAAACTTCAAACCCAGAGAAATCTCTTATTCTATTTTCAGACACGGCACGTTTCCTTTCCTTCCTAGTCGCCTGTCAGTGGCGTCATATGACTTTTCACCCTCTAGTTACCATTGACATAGAAGAAATGGACCAACAGATCCCGCTGCTCTGGACGGAGACGAGTGAAGTCTATTAGAAGCACTTTTCTGGTGATAGCCGAGCGTTACTGCGCAGCTGCAAACTGAGCTTGCTGACGTAGATGTGACATGAGCAACGTGTCTGAACGATGTAAATCTTCTGGTAGCTGTGCCGAAAGAAATCTCAATCATTCCCAATCTTGCAGAGACGGAAAGGCTCAGTTAATATAAATCCAAACTGCCTGCGAGCTTCTCCTGTACTATACGGTAATTCCTCTACTATGCAACAGTAAGTCGCGTGGTTACACAATCGTTAGCCTATTTTTATAAAAATGTCTGCTACTTTTATTTTATTTCATTTATATAACGCTTTATCATAGACACTAGCGGCAGAAAGTTACATATTGTACGTTTAAGGCCTAAAATTTGGATTTTAAATGTTAGACTTTTTTTTTGTCTTTTTAACACCCTGACGTGCATTTCAGCAAAACAAACACCACAGTTGAGTTGTGTACAGATGAACTTACTTGGTTAGCTGTCCCTTGTTCTTATTGTTGTCCACACCGTTGTAGTTGACCGCAGCAAGTTTCCTGCTGCGGTAATTCTCATAGTGAACGTTGTTGGTCACGTCCTTTAGGTCCTGCATGTGGGTCCTGGGAAACAAAAAGAGGGAAGTAAATTAGCACATTTACTCTCACTAGAAGATTTGTTTGCTTACAGTACATATATTTTATTATCAAGTATTGTGCTTTGCTTCATTTTCAGTCCTGAGCAGAACTCCTCTGACCACGCCTTAAAGGTTAACGTTGTTTTTTTCAACCTGGACCCTACTTGTTTGTTTTTGTGTCTAAGTGACTGATGGGAACAACAATCTCTGAAATTGGTCCAGTATAAATTCCAGGGCAATTGCGCAACTTTAATTACTTCTGATTGGCAGGCAACCGCTCTACCACTGAGCCACAGCCAATGACTATTTAGATTAATATTCTAAGTGTCTAACAACATTATGGAAAGGATTCCCACAGGTTGACTTTTTTGTTAAAGAGTAAGATCCTTTTTTTAACATAAAAACATCCCTGATATTACTATTGCCGGACTCTATTTGAATAAACAATAATTTTATCATCATAAAATACACTTCATTCAAAGTGGACAGAAACTAGATAAAACGAAAGTTACGAATGTAACTACGGTTCTATGAATCCTGGATGACCGCCAGAGGCAGTGCTTACACTGAATATATTCCGTATCGCGCTTGCGCAGGTCGAGTATTTATATCAACAAAGTCACCTGTGACCTCGGGGTGACCCTAGCCAAGGTATTAAGTTCCGGTGTCACCCAGAGCTCATTCCTTCAGAATCTTCTCGCGGGTCCGCAAGATTCCGAGTGACCAAGAACTCTGGCGGTCATCCAGGATTCATAGAACCGTAGTTACATTCGTAACTTTCGTTCTATTTCATCCTTACTGACCGCCAGAGGCAGTGCTTACACTGGATGACTCATACCAACAGAGTCACGAGGAAGCCTGAGTACCCCCCCCACAGGGATGCAGCAGAGGACCTTGGCCGCAGGACCACACCCAAAGGATGGGGGGGGCGGCAACAATCACTCTGTAAATCGTGCAGATGTGCTCGACGACGCCCATGAGGCCGCGGCACATATGTCCTTCCAGGGCACACCTCTCCAGTCGCCCACAACGTGGAGACACTCCTGGTAGAGTGGTATTTCACTCCGGATGGTAGGGACTGACCACGCGCACCGTATGCAGAGGCGATGGCCTCCACAATCCAGTGGGACAGGCGCTGTTTCGAGAGAGCACAGCCCGTCATACGACCACCACAACAGACGAAAGGTGTTCAGACTGACACACTCAGTGTCCACTCAAACTTAAGGGCCCGCACTGGGCACAACAGATTTGATTCGGCCCCTCCATCTCTAGAAGGGGGGTAAAACACGAGTCAGGTGGATAGGCTGATCGAGGCGTGAGCGTGCCAGCACATTCGGGAGGAACGCTGTAATAGGTCACAAAGTGACACCAGAGCCATCCAAGTACCACCTCAACAGGAACCACTGATGAACGGGGCATGTAGCCTGCCAACACGTTCCGCGGAAGTGATGGCAAGGAGAAATGCAGCCTAGGCTGCCAACCACCTCAGCTCTACCTGTGCCAAGGTCAAAGGGAGGCGAGTAAAGGGCATCCAGCACCCTTTGGGCGCTCAAGGGACTCAACCCCCAGAGCCCCATATAAGAAGCGGGATATGACCTGTGGCTCCCCACAGTAATTGTCAATCGCAACATGCTGCAACAAAATGGCAGCTCCATAGACCTTTAGGTTAGAACCTCTTAGAAGACCGTCCACCGCCCAGGAGGGTCTGCAGGAACACAAGGATGTCAGGCACAAAGCAATGCACTGGGTACAAGTACGAGCCGTACACCACCCAGAACAAAGTTACCACCCATTCCCGTACTACAGACGAGTAGACCGGGATCTGGCAGTCAGGATACTATCTCTGACAGGCACTACGCAACCTGTCAACAGCAGGTCAGGCCCTTCAGCAGCCAAACCACAGCCGAAGGCGACAGGGGTCCATATTTGGATGAAGCCGCCAGTCCTCTGGTGGGGCTTCTGATGAGAGAGGAAGACTGCGACCAGGTTCCACTCCCCAGGCAAAAACATTCCCCGCAGGCCGGTCAGGCGAGGGGCAGCTCATATCAGAAGAGCCAGGGGAACCCGCAGTAACTGTGGGGATCTAGTGTCCCCTTGATGGTTTATGTGAAAGACCGTCGAGGCGTAGTTCGACCTGACGATCATGTGCCTTCCCCTCAGGTACGGCAGGAAATACCGCAGAGCCAGGTGCCCAGCCCATAGCTCCATACAACAATGTGCTTAAGGGCCCCGTGACCATACCACAGGCCCTAAGCCGTCCCGTGTAGGACACATTGAGTCGTCCATGCCTGTGCTACTTGGCATCTAAGTGGAAACTGTTCAACCATCTCCAGAGGGCGCAGAGAGTAAGCCCAAGGGAACAGCTAAGGCAGCTGTCAGAGGCAAAGAAAATGGCCGTAGGGTAGCATCCTGCCCTCGCGGAAAAGAGGAAGGAGGCAGAGGATGTCGTCTATGTGCTGTAACGACAGACAGGCCTTCATAGTGACGCTGTTCAGAGCCACACCAATGAAGGTTGTGCTCTGAGAAGGAGTCAGAGAACTCCTCTCTAAGTTCACCGTGAGACCCATTTGGGCCACATGTGACAGAAGGCGAGATGCGTCATGGCCGCCTGGAGCTTGGGCGGTGCATAAAGCAACCGGTCAAAATACAGCAGGATCTCCATGCCCTGCGACTGCAGGGGTGAGAGGGCTGCCGTCATGCACCTGGTGAACACTCGAGGAGAGAGGGACAGACCGAATGGGAGGACACAGAACTAATAGTGATTGCCTTGGAAGGCAAAACGAAGAGAATGCCTGTGGTGAGGCACAATTGGAACATGAACATAAGCATCCGTCAAATCCATGGACGTGAACCAGTCGTCTTTGACAACAGCACGAAGAACATCTGCTGTGCTCAGCATGTGGAACGGCAACCCCATCAAATATGTGTTGACGCCGTAGATCCAGAACCGGACGAAGCCAGTCACAATTCTTCTGGACCAGAAAATAAATTGAGTAGAACCCCCCCGGGCTGAGATAGGGGGTCCACCGGTTCAATTGCGCCCTTGGACATGAGAGAGAACATTTCCCGGTCCAGGGCTAGAGTCTTTGCCGGGTCCCTGATGATGGTCATCTTGACCCGGCTGAAGGATGGGGGTCGGTGTCAGAACTTAAGCTTGTACCCCTGGGCAAAGGTGGAAGCCACCTAAGGATCCGAAGCAAGGGTTGCCCAGCCATAAAAGTGCCGCTGGGAGAAGCGTCCGACAGCCGGCCCCAAGGCTGCAATGCCTGGCCCCCCCAGCCTTAGAAGGCCCTGGGGGTGACGATTAGGCCCCACAGCACGAGGCTGCAAAGGGGGAAAGCGAGCAGGCTCGCGAAGGTAGAGAACTGGCCTCACATGAGGCGCCAAGTCCCATGGTGGCCCCTGGGGTATGTCGGTGAGCTGAAGCGGCCCCTGGGGGCTGATGCGGATCCCCTTGGCTGGCTAGCAGGGGGCATGACCCAGCGAAGACCAGGGAATTACTGTATGGTCTGACTAGCCTGGACAGTCCGCTCAAGTACTTGTAATGTAGCTGAGCCAAAAAGTTCCCCCGAGCTCCACAAGGACCACAACCGAGGGTCCACCGACATGTCTCAGAAAGTGGTGACTGTGCAAGCCACACCTGGCGGCGAGTCTGAACCAAACTGGGCATGAGGCACCCAAGTATCCCATACATAAGAGCGAAAGCCTACAGAGAAGCATCGCTGAAACTGGTGGAGGAAGCGTTGAACGCTGCCCGTTGCGAAGAAGCTGAGAGGGCAAGCATGAGGTGAGAGAGGGAGTTACCAATGCGGTCCATACATGCCGCAGTATCATACGCCTTACACAGAAGGGCGTCAGTGCCCCGACACTGGTCGAGTGCACCTGGCATCCGGCCTCAGAGCCACGTTACGGGAAACGATGAGGGAGGCAACAGTCTGTTCAACAGCTGCATGAATTTTGCCGCATCCTGAATGACTGCGAGAGTCCTGGCATCAGATGCAGGACAGAGCTTTATTATCTCTCCAACATGCATGTAGCTCCGTTAGATATACATCAGAGGGAGGAACATGAAAGGCAGCAGGGGTGCCTGAAGAAAGCACTAGCCTGCGCCAGTTCGGGGTGCCCCACATCCAGCTGCAAGCGTGCCAACGCTGCGCGAATGCTGGACCCCATGGAGCTGGCATCGGCCCCATCCAATGAGTTATGAGCCGAGGAACGAGAGCCAGACCCGAAGAAATAGAAACCATATCCCCTTCAGCCGCAAGCTGAGCAGTGGGTGAACGGTGGATGAATAGTGGAGCAGCCTCCACTACACCAGCACCGAAATGGCCCTCCGAAGGAGAGACTTCATCTGGCCCAACTCCGCAGTCAGCAAGTCCACCAGACAGCCTGACAGGTTTAGCCTCCTTCACTGAGCACCAGCAGCCTCCCCGGCTGACCAGAGGTCATGGCCGCCCGTATTTTGAAGGAGGAACCAAACACACTACAATTATGAGAGTCCATAACAACAGTGAGGAAACTCCACCACCGAGTGATGGCCAACGGCAGTCAGTCAGAGCGAGAGCACTCCGATGAGAGAAAAAACATAGTGTTGAATGTAACCTGTAAGTCTAACTGGCAGGCAAACAACGGCACACGCAGTGAGGAGAAAGCGAGAACACTTTTGTCACTGTACATTAGCCGTCAGAAAAACGGATACACTCCAGCCAGCGACCCACCACGTCAGCTCGAGCAAGAGCATGCTGCTACCTGTGGCCGATGGACAACAATAGGCCATAGTGAGAGGGGAGTGAGGACACTCCTTACACATGTGAAACTGGCATTTACAGGTACAGCAATTAGTAACGCAGAGAGAACACGCTCACGTTAGCAATGGAGGTTACTTTATCGGGTAAGAGCAGTAATGTCACTATAGCACAAGCGAAAGCGCCTCGTCACCGTTAAACAATTGCACAGGAGAGGGGAGCGAACACGCCGCCATCACTGACACAATAGACTTGTAGGTGAATGCATTACACTGGCAATTAATACAGCTACCGTAACATCAGCACTCAGCGAACACGCTCACTGCAATAACGGATTTAGCGCAATATCAGGTAAGGATATTAGCTACAGGTAGCACAGCGAGAGCGTCCAGCCACAGTTAAACAATTGTACAGGAGAGGGGAGCAACACGCCGCCGTCACCGACACAATATGACTTGTAGGTGAATGTGTTACACTGGTAAGTAATACAGCTACCGTAACATTAGCACTGAGCGAACACACTCACGGCAAAAACGGATCAGCGCAATATCAGATAAGGAAATAAGCGGCATGTAGCACAGCCAAAGCGCCCAGCCAGGGTGAAATAACCAATCGTATAAAAGGAGAAGGAAGCGAGGACACTCCCTTCACAGACACAATATGATAAACGTGGTTGTAATATACTGGTGTGGCTCTAGAAGCGCCACCTAGAAACGTGGCATGTACGTAATGACAGCTCACTCAGCCACCATACGGTCGCTCTGGGTGTTGGTAATAGTAAGAGTGGCAAAACCAGAATAAAGCAACACAGCATGTAGAAACGCACGTCATAGCTACCGGGTCACGGTACATGACAGCGGTTATAATTACAGTAAATAATAACACCGAGCGGACACGCTCACGTTAGTAATTGACTTTACACGAAAACCAGATAAGGCCATTAATGTCGCTCAGCACATGCGCTCAGCCAGCGACACAAACATTTGTACACAGTAGTGGGCAGTAAGCACACTGCCCTCACTGACACAATACTACGTGTAGGTGAATATGTTACACTGGTAAACAATACAGCTACATTAACACCGAGCGAACACGCTCCCGTTAATAAAGGAGTTTACACGTTATCAGTTTAAGGACATCAACGTCACACAGCGAAAGCGGCGAGTGACAGTCAAAACAAACAATTGTACAAAGAGGACGGTATTACCGAGCGTAGAAGCTATATGAGTGGGTCCGGAGTATCCGCCGGTCCGGGGCTTCGTCCGAAGCCGAACGGCAAACACACCGTCCCCGTCCCTGAAGAGGGACAGCCCAGCCGCAGCCTTTGGAGGGCGAAAAAATCCGCAACTCCGACCGTAGTCGCAAGGCTACAAGCGGCGAGCATTGCAATAATTCCAACTTAAGCTAATGCTAATGCTGCCACAGATGGCAGACGACCTGCATAGCGAGAAGATGAAAAAGGAATGAGCTCTGGGTGACACCGGAACTTAATACCTTGGCTAGGGTCACCCCAAGGTCACAGGTGACTTTGTTGATATAAATACTCGACCTGCGCAAGCGCGATACGGAATATATTCAGTGTAAGCACTGCCTCTGGCGGTCAGTAAGGATGAAATAGAACTCTCAAAAGCCATCTTGGTTCTTCTTTCCACTGTTCCAACAATCACCACTCTGGTTTGGTTGAAATAAACCCTTAATTCACATGTGGAAATATGCTGGCTCTATACACGCTAAAAGTACTGATTATTTACATGGAGTCTGGTGGATTTAGCGATAGCGACCTCAGAGCTGTTTCTGGTTAAACAAAAAGGATCTTACTCTTCTTAGGTCTATCTCTGTAGGGATCCTTTCATAATATTGTCAGACACTTAGAATAATAATCTGAGTCTGTCAGCGGCAGAAACAGAACTTTTAGTGGACCAAATTGACGATGCACATTTGCCCTATAGGGTTACATTGCAGCCCGGTTCGAAGCTGCTAGTTACAGTGTTCTCGCTCAATACTGGACCTTCACTTAGACACCACTGCAAGGAGAAATACGGTCCAGGTTGAAAAAAAACACACAAAATTAGCCTTTAAGAACTGAAGGAAAACACACTTCTTCTAGTAAGGGGGTGGCTCGTACATCGACGTCATCTCAGACAAAGACTCATGATGTATTATTAAACCTTTTTACTTAGCCCAGCATGACTGCCCTGTACTGATGAGGAGATGATGTGTTTTTGCTCACCTGATCAGCATGTTCCGGAGGATTGTAAAGTCACAGTGCTCTCCGTTTTCCACTGTAATAACAGACAAACAGAGCAGTTCAGACACGATAACGTGGAGTGATTATGACACAAACATGAGTGATCCCTGTAGGAATTATGAATACAGCAAGTGAACCATCAGTATAGCAAATGATATTCAGCAATGCAGCTGATAATGTAATCATAAGATATTAAAGAAAAACTACAATTTATAACAACTTGGTTTTTATTTTTGAAGCTCTGACCATCGGTTTCATCAGTTAAACTGATTGCTGAGATCTCAGAATGTGGCTACTAAAAGGTAGGATGGGGCAACAGATGAGCACACAAACCAAAACAATTTGAGCTCTGGAACCGACAAAAGGCAGTAAAATGTTATCAGACCGGTCTGAAAAATCAATCAATGCATCAATAAATCATAAAGTTCATTCAAATTAAGTACGCACAGAAACACTTTATATAAAACTATACTTTTTCCTTGAGCCCCAATTAGTTGGTAAATTTTTTTTTAGATATGCTCTTTATTTTTCACTTTAACTTCAATCGTGATTAAATAAATTAAAACTTTAGTAATTGTATCTTTTACCAACCCATTTCGCTTAGTTTTCCTATTTGGTCTTAGCATTACATCATATGACATTAAATAATTAACCAATCTATTCGCTCTTCTACCCATGTGACATTATTTAATATCCTCACCACGTTTCCATGCTCTTTGTGCTTAAGGATTTCATTTATTTGACTAACAGGATTAATTATGGATGTATTCAGTTCAGTACTTTTTGCCCCCTGATTTCCTCTTAGTGCTTTTTGTTGGTTTTCCACAGCTAATTTGCAGTGGTGGAAGTATTCAGATCTTTTACTTCAGTAAAAGTACAAACCCCACACTTTAAAAGTACTCTGTTACAAGTAAAAGTCCTGCATTGAAAATGTTACTTACGTAAAAAGTATGTAAGTATCATCAGGAAAATGTACTTAAAGTATTACAAGTAAAAGTATTCAATGCAGAAAAATCCTCCCGTTTTAGAAACTGGAAACGATCCAAACTGTTCTGTCAATCAACTAAGTGTTTAATCCTCTAATCATGTCAGCTGGACTTGAAGGCCGTTATATTGCTGGGTAGTTTAGTAAGTAAGTCAAGTTTATTTCTAGAGCACATTTAAACACAGCTTAAGCTGACCAAAGTGTCGCACCAAGGTGCTGATAATAACATTGAAATGTTAAAATAAAAAGTAGAAACAAAACACACATACAGAAGAGCATCCCAAAAACAAGAAGCAGCAATTTAGAAATACATAATTATAGACATGACAGAATGAGTGATTAGTGTGTTAAAAAGGTTTGAGAGTAAAATGTGTCTGTAGCCTAGATTTAAATACAGAAATGGAGGTAGCACATCTGTTATCTAAAGGCAACATGTTCCACAGTCGTGGAGCAGCAACTGCAAAGGCTCTGTCACCTTTTAGTTGAAGTTGAGATCGGGGGACATAGAGGAGAGATTTGTCTTCAGATCTAAGAGACCTTGGGGCTGAGTGCCTTTGAATAAGATCTGTGATATTAGATGGTGACTGACAATTAAAAGCCTTGAAGGCGATCAACAGGGTCTTAAACTGGATTCTAACGTGGACGGGTAGCCAGTGAAGAGAGGCTAACACTGGGGCGATGTACTCACATTTTTTAGTACCAGTCAACATCCTTGCATCCCAGCATTTTGACTTAATGAAGACTGGGGAAGGCCTAAATAAATAAAGGAATTGCAATAGTCCAGCTACGATGTAATGAAGGCATGAATTAGTTTTTCCATATCCTGAAAGGACAAAATTGGCTTGAGTAATGGTTCTTAACTGATAGTAACTATTTTAACAACAGAGCTGATTTGGATAGTTTAATTTATAATAAAACAGATTTTATAAACTACACATTTGTGTGCAAAAATATTTATTTGTAAAGTCACCACTAACTAAAGCTGTCAGATGAATGTAGTGGGGTAAAAAGTACAAGATTTCTCTCTGAAATGTAGCGGAATAGAAGTAGAAAGTGGCATGAAAAAAAAAAAAAAGACTCAAGTCACATTTGTATTTGAGTAAATGTACTTAGTTACATTCCACCACAGCTAATGAGTCTCAACAGTGGCTCAGGCTTCCCGAGGCCCTGCAGAAGCAGTATGTGGACGGCTGCAGTAGCAGAAATTACCAGCAGGGGGCAGCGTGTGTCCTTCCCACACTGAAGCTCAGCCCCGGGCTCTGGGGACGGCTGCGGTGCCTT
Organism: Gymnocephalus cernua; assembly: GCA_023631565.1. Classification (NCBI taxonomy): domain Eukaryota; kingdom Metazoa; phylum Chordata; class Actinopteri; order Perciformes; family Percidae; genus Gymnocephalus; species Gymnocephalus cernua. The sequence continues at coordinate 28,054,298 of CM042438.1, read as the reverse complement.
GCATAGCTTCCCAGGGACCTTGCCATCTTTCTTTCTCTCTCTCTCTCTCTCTCTCCCGCCCTCTCTTCATATTTATGCTGACACGGAGCCAAAAACATTTTTGGTATTCCAAAACTCACTCCCCATGGACGGCAAACCAGTTTCATAGTAGCAGTCCTACAGTAGCGGAATGTAACTAAGGACATTTACTCAAGTACTGTACTTAAGTACAAATTTGAGTCTTTTCTTTTCATGCTACCTCTACTTCTACTACGCTACATTTCAGAGAGAAATATTGTACTTTTTACTCCACTAGATTCATCTGACAGCTTTAGTTACTAGTTACTTTACACATTAGGATTTTTGGGAACACACACATGTAGTTTATAGTTTTGATTGACAGAAGTGTTTGGATCGTTTTCAGTTTCTAAAACATGAGGATTTTTTGGCATTGAGTACTTTTACGTGGAATACTTTAAGTACATTTTCCTGATGATACTTACATACTTTTAGCTAAGTACCATTTTCAAACAGTATTTTTTACAGTGTGGTATCAGTACTTTTACTTAGTAAAGGATCTGAAGACTTCTTCCAGCTCTGCACTCCTATAGGGCTTGGTATCGTTCAAAATATTTCGATCTGGTGCCAATTTCAATACCTCAGTTTCGATATTGGTTCCTAACGATACTTTTTTTCGATACCATATGTTTTAAAATCCATTTCAACATCAACAAAAATACATTAAACACAAAACTTATCAAAATCAAAATGTAATCAAAATTCCAAAATTCTGTTAACACTGCACACTCAGAGTAACATTATTAATAAAACTGGTTGTGCTTTTTGGATAGGGGTGCACCAGTCAGATACTCAGGATTGGTATTAATCCGAACTTGGCCAAAATTAACAAAAAAGGAGAAACCTTTTTGCCACTAAAATGCAAAGGAATGTAAAGAACAAAGATTATTTTTTAGTGCAAACTGCATGACACAAACCTTTAACAATAAACTATGTGACTGCCCTGTTGTCAACATTGAACTAATGAAGAACTAACTTAAGTGCAAAGGAATGTAACTGAATTGCCTTGTTGCTGAAAGCTGCTGTAGAAGTAAAGTTGCCTTGCCTTACAACCTCAGCCTGTCAGTCAGTCATCAGGGCACAAACGACTGTTGTGCTTGCTCGTCTCAGAGGAAGTGTAAAACAACAGCACGCGAGCACTTTCGGCTCGCCATTAATATCATATCGCAGCAAACGCAGTTTTGAAAAACTGTAACCACACATGAAACTACTTTATCAGAATTGCCGTGACTCGCTGTGACTTCAACAAAACTGCAGAGCCGACGTAGTTTACTCCGTCTGCAGCTCTGCATGCGTGCCGGTTGGAGCTCCACTCTGTGTCAATATGCAGAGAGGACCGATAAGCTTGCGCGTAAGCACGCGCTCAAACGCTTTTGGAATCGAAATTTGCCAGCGAAAGATAAATCATTTTTCGATACTCATAGGATCGGAGTATTTTTTTCCGGTGCCGTAAAAGTATCGACGTTCGGTGCCCAGCCCTACACTCCTATAAGTCATCCACTATGCCAGGGCTCAGCAACCTTTACTATTAAAAGAGCCATTTTTGGTGCAAAAAATAAAATATTAATAAAATACACTGACACAAATCTGTCTGGAGCCGCAAATACTCTTTTGATCCTTTTAATTTTTTTGGGGGAGACTTTACCCAGTTCTTAAATGTAGATTTACTCTGCTCTTTGCAGCGGTTCAGAAATCGCTCTCTTTCTTTCACCCTCATGTCTTTCAATGTTGCTTTTTTCATCTATTCACAATTAAATTCCCTGTTTTCCTCTGATACGTTTCCTTTAAAAAAAGAAAAGAAAAACAAAAGTGAAATCCATTGCTAGCCTAGTTAGACTTGCCACCGAGAATTAGGTCCAGTTACAAAAGAAGAGGTTGACATTATAAAACGTTTCTTGCTTTTTATTCAGTTTATATTTGCACAACAATGATGCATTAAAACTAAAATGCCAGGCTGTAATGCACTCAGGTCTTCAGCTGTTGTTCTTCTGAGAAGACAACCGCATAATCTACAAGATCTGGAATGTTCCCTTCACTGCCTCCCATTCATTACAGTAGACACCTCTGTCACGTTCACAGTGCGGCGGTCTGCTCATCTTTAAGCTGAATACGTTTGTCATGCTTCATACGTCTCACCACAATGTGACAGCGACTTCCTGTGTCAGGTCAAACAGGGCTCTCATATCCTGTGCTAAAGAGAAAAAAACATTTAGCTTCCCACTGCTGGCTCGAGTGTGTCACCGTGTTGTTTTCTTCTTCATATTATCAGTGTCGCTGGCTTGTGTTTTTCTTCATTGAGGCTTGCATTGTTCCTGTTCTCTGGTTCTCTCAGCCAGATCATACAAAACTATGACATGAGATTACATTAACTGGTGTTCATTATCAGTTTGTCTGTCATTTTCCATTTAATAAAATATTAAAGCAACACCAAAAAAGAAAAGACTGTAGGGCTGGGCAATATATTGATAATATATAAATATATGAGACTGCATAGCATTATAAATTTTGGATATCCTAATATCGTTATGGCATAATTGTTGTCTTCTCCTGGTTCTAAAGGCTGCATTACAGTAAAGTGATGTCATTTTCTGGACGCACCAGACTGTTGTAGCCGTTTTATTATTTCCCTTTACCCACTTAGTCATTAAATATATTCTGCTAATACATTGCATATTTATTATTTGTACTACTATTATAATGTCACTGCTACTACATTGCACATATCTGTACATGTTGTTCATACATTGCTCATATTACATAACCATATTTATTCTGCTCTTATAACACTGCAATATATTTAATTGTCCTGTCTATGCACAACCTGTCTATACTTGTATATCACATTGCACTTTTCTGCTTTTTTTTTGCACTTCTGGTTGGACGCAGACTGCATTTCGTTGTCTTTGTACTTGTACACTGCACAATGACAATACATTTGAATCTAATCTATAGCTACATTGTTGGTGATTATTTAGGAAAACTCTCATTGTGTTAAAGCAACAGCTATTAGGATATCCAAAATCTATAATGATATGCAGTCTCATATATTGATATATTATCGATATATTGCCCAGCCCTACAAATAGTCTTTTCTTTTTTGGTGTGTGTACAAAAAGGATCAAAAGCAGGACCCTTTTGACTGGAGAAGTTTTGATACTACTCAGTACTGGGTTATTTTTTTCTGTTGATAACTTAAGGTATCAAGTACCGATACCCAGTCCCAGTGCTGCGATTACTCAATAACACAGTACCACAGTGTGTGTTTGTGTGTGCGCTGAATATTGGAATGAGAACAAAAAAGGAGCACATTGATTGTGTTACTGCTTTGCAAACCATGCATGTCAGCTCGATAATCCTATAAAACAGTGGAAACTGTGGTCTGTGTGAGTGTGTGGGTATGTGTGTGTGGGGGGGGGACAAAGAGACTCCACTTAGTTCATCAATTTCTAGGTTGGGATCAGTTGACCTTTGACCTCTCACCTTCAGCCACACCCCAGGGGTACTGCCTCCCACGCACTCGCTTCCCACTGACCTCGATGATGGTGTTACTACCGACTACAGCCAAGGGTAAACGGTCCTGCAGTGAGGAGGGAAGGACACAACTGTTGCACAATGGCTAAAAATACATTGTAAACTGTGAATGGTTGCCAACATGCACAGAGACATAGTATGCATGACAAAAATCAGGGTACCCGAAGGATTCTCCAAGTCAAATTTAAGACATTTTTAATACCACCTAGAAGAAAATGTAATGCCAATTTCACGGCCATATAATATAAAATCAGTGTGGATTTTAAGCTGAGAAAAGAAGTATTTACCAAGCAACGTTACCTGAACTTAGTAAAACATTTTTATGAAGAGTGTTTGCACTCTAAGGGCCCTATTTTACGATCCAAGCGCACGGCGTGAAGCGCCTGGTGCAGGTACGTTTAGGGCGTGTCCAAATCCACTTTTGCTTGTTTGACGGCGGAAAAAAGGGTCTGTGCGCCGGGCGCATGGTTCAAAAGGGTTGTGTCTTCATTAATCATAGGTGTGTTTTGGGCGTAACATGCAATAAACCAAACAGAGTCATCTCCCATTCCCTTTAAAAGCCAGGCGCGTTTGGACCTTGGAGCATTGCTGTTATGGAGGATTTGCTGAGCAGGAAGGAAAGATGTTCTGGAGAAGAAACTGATCTGCTCGTGCGTGAAGTGAAGTGATCATATCATAATACTATTTCATATCTATTTTTATTTGTAATGTTTTGCATGTGTGTGTGCTGCTGTGCGTCCCTGTGTGTGCAACAAGCATAGTGTCTAGTCTAGGAGCATTTTACTAATGCGCTGTTAAAATAACAATGAAATGCTGCGTTATTGACTTTAGACCAGGTTTTTGTTGGTCAATGGCACGATCACTTCTTGCTGCCTCAAGAGAGCAATACGCCCAGAATCCACCTGAACACACCTCCCTGTAAGACCAGCACGCCCATGGGCCACAGATGGGCGCAGGTGCATTTGCTATTTAAACGACGCGAGCGCTGGATGGGAAATTGACAACTGCGCCAGTCTTAAACTAGCAAAGACACTTGCCGGGTGCAAGATAGGGGCCCTAAAAGTCTAATAGTCCAAGTCTAATACATGTAGAGCTCTTATGCTATGAAAGTAAAAATACAAAATAAAGTAAATTTACCCACACCAAATATTTATATATGATGTTACGGCATTTAAATAATCCTACGACAGGACAAAATTTAAGACCTGTGTTAACAAAATCCAGTACTTTTAAGGCTTTATTTTTTAGAATATTAAATTAAGACTTTAATACTTGATCCCACTGGTACCCTGTAAATCAAAAACAGTTCAGTGCAACTACAAACCACAGACAGGTTATTTAAAGTTTCATGGAGGGTTGCTTTAGAGGAACAGACCTTGATTTTCCTGACCATCTTCATCTCCTCCTCATCATCTGTCTCTGGGAACTCGTAGATTTTGATTTTGTGCTCCTGGATTTCTTTCATGATCTGCACACAGCAGAGAGGGAATGGGGAGAGGCAGGGGGAAATGGAAAAACGGATGAGAGGTGATGTAGAGCGAGCTGTACTGGATGTGGGACAAACAGGTCCAGAGACATCAATAGTCCCGCTGGAGGTTAGTCAATACACACACCTGCTCATTCATCACATCACATCACAAAGATAAATAAACAGATATTAAAGTGTGCTCAGTTCTGCTGCTTTTAGTGTTCTGTTAAAATACAAAAAGTTGCGTGTTGAATAAAAAAAAAAAAAAAAAAATGAAAGGACCATTCTTTTATTAAAGCTATAGTGCATAGTTTTTGTCTCCCCCATGAGGAATTCTAAGTAATGACAACAAAACTGTTGTTGCATCCACACAAGCCTTCTGTGATCTGTTGATACACGGAGCAGCCATGTTGGATTTTTAGCTCGGGGTGCTCACTAGCACTAGCAAGTGAACTAGCAGTTAAGAAATAGATTGTATAGCCTATTTTTCGTTATCGTGGAAAACTGTTTAATTAAAAAATTTTGTTTTTGTTTTAACAATATTGTTTTTCACTGTTTAAAAGGTTCAATATGTAATATATTTACTGTAATAAATCCAAATATTACCCCAATGTGTCATCAGATATTAAGGAAACATGCTAAGTTGAAATACTATCTTCTCTGACAACAATGCTAAAGCCAGTATTTTCTCCTTTTGAAATTTCCATTCCGTGAATGTCTGGTTGTGCTTTGGCCTGTGTCTTGTTATCAACTGCCCAGCATGTTCCTAAAAGTTGCGTGACCAGAGACGTTACAAACCCCAGGTAAATATTGGAGATGTATTTACAAGATGGAGACAGCTTAGAGCCCAAAAGGACGCAGAGTTGGCTAATTTCCTCCTGAACAGGTAAGTATTAGCTTCAGGCTAATTTATCACGGCTACAAGGGACGGGCATTTTTTGTCATTTCAACATTTGTGTACTAACACTGAATTATATAGCTAGAGTACCCGAGCTGGTTACTTGCAAAAACAAAGTGAGACACAGCCAGTAAAGTGATCCCGACGGCACCATCATGCTAACCCTGCTAACTGCTAACGTTACCGGAGGACCAGGCAAGCGGGCCACGGCTGTTTACAATGTGTAGTGTTAGCCTGTTCAGCGGTCATAGCCGACAACGGTGAGTTATTTAAGCCAAGAGAGGGGGGCTGTAAATCGGGAAGAGAGGACTGGGAGTTTGCAGTTTGTTTAGCAATTGTTGCCATAATTCTAAGCCAATAAAGTGTGTTCAGTCGGGTGGAGAGGATGGCAAGGTAGTGTTACTTTTAGTGGTTTCTACTGTAATTCTAAGCCGAAAAAGTGTGTCTGTCAGTTGGGTACAGAGCTCCGCGTGAGCACGGGCTTTTATGACTGTCAATATAGCCAACATCTAACATTAGCTACTTGGCTGTGCTCTGAAGTAATGTCTGGCTATGTGAGACAAGCGTCTAGCAACATTGTTGTGGTTGCTCCTTCAGCGCGCTTTGGAGGAGGGTCTGGCAAAGCGAGATTATGGATGCTGAGGTCTCAGCCTGGCAACCTCTGTGAACTTTCAGTTTGGGGGGGAGACTACTCTCTCCAGTAATTTTAATTTGCACTGGAGTAACTATTTTAAACACTAGCTGTCAGTATTACATATTGTACCTTTAACTCATCTGGTCAAATTTCTTATCGTGGGTTAACGGTTAATTATTAACATCCCTAATTTGGACTTGTTAGGGAGTCAAAAGCACAAAGCTGTGGAGGTCTACAGTGACAGCAAACCTGGCATTGAATCATTTAGCCACATTAACAGAGGACAGACCCTGACCCAAATAATAACATTTGAAGAAAAAAACATGAAAAATGCTTGCCAAACAAACATATACAGTACATTCAGTCCGAAGTGACAAACACACACACACCTGTTTCTTGAACTGTTGACACTCCTCAGGAGTCATTGTGTCTGCTTTTGCGATGAGGGGGATGATGTTTACTTTTTCATGTAGCCGTTTCATAAATTCAATATCGAGGGGCTTTAGTCTGAGAAAGAAAGAAGCAAAGAAACAAGACAGTTTGACGGTTAGAGTAACACGCGCGCACACACACACAGCTAAAGGTCATGTTTTAGGGCTTGGCTGACTTCAAACTGTACATCTGGATGGAGCAGACAGCATCGTAAATCTGTCCGTTTGGACTCTGAAAATCACACATTTGTCGTAACAACTGTCCTTCTCCATAAACAACAGGTTTCCCACCGTTGTCAGAAAGAACAGGGGAGACACTTTGTTTCTCTCACTATGACTACTAGTCGCTACTCGCTCCAAAGCTAATCGCCATCACTCTCTCACTTCTCCGTCGCTCTATCACCCACTCCCCACACACACACACACACACACACACACACACACACACACACACACACACACACACAAACACACACACACACCGGCTGGACGCACACACCAGCGCACAAGTATAACCATCAGGCCACTTCTGGATGCTATAGCGAAAGCTCTGCGCGGAGTAACAAGTGTTAACGTGGACAGCTTCACAATTTCCTTTCTCCCCTCACCTCATCATTAAGTAAGTCTGGTGTCCTGTGGGTACGGGACGATGTTACGTAGGATTTATGAATGTACTTAGTAACAGTATGCTAATTAATGTGGGCAGTATTTTGTGTGAGCTATATTGCGCGTCTGTTCATGTGCGCTGCAAGAGTTACGTTTCTGTTTTTTTAATTTCGTTATTCAGTGCAAACATAACGGAGAATGTAGTTTAATCTCAGTAATGATGGTATATTAGGTTAATACTGTTGCTCTGTTAAAGGCAAAAGTAAAAAATATGTATATTTTGCGCTTCAAAATGCGGCACACATTCTCTATTGGACAGGTCGGGACTTCAGGCAGGCCAGTCAAGTACCCGTATCCTCTTCCTCCGCAGTCAGGACTTTGTAATGTGTGCTGAATGTGGTTTTGCATTATCTTGTTGAAATATGCATGGACGTCCCTGGAAAAGATGTCTTCTTGAAGGCAGCATATTGTGCTCCAAAATCTCTATGTACTTTTCAGCATTAATCGTGCCATCACAGAAGTGCAAGTTACCTTTGCCAAGGGCACTGACACAACCCCATACCATGACAGACCCTGGCTTTTGGACTTGTTGCTGGTAACAGTCTGGATGATCCTTTTCTTCTTTGGTCCGGAGCACACAGCGTCCATTTCTCCCAAAAAATACCTGAAATACTGATTCATCTGACCACAGTACACATTTCCACTGTGTGATGGTCCATCCCAGATGCCTCCGAGCCCAGAGAAGTCGACGGCGCTTCGGACACTGTTAACATAGGGTTTCCTTTTGGCACAGTACAGTTTTAACTGGCATTTGTGGCTGTAACTGCATATTGTGGTACTTGACAAAGGTTTGCCAAAGTAGTCCTGAGCCCATGTGGTGATATCGCTTATAGATGAATGACGATTCCTGATGCAGTGCTGCCTGAGGGATCGGAGATCACGGTTGTTCAGCTTAGGCTTGCGCCCTTGTCCTTTACGCACTGAAATTCCTCCACATCCCTTGAATCTTTTAATTATGTTATGCACAGTTGAAGGTGAAATAAGCAAATGTCTTCCTATCTTTCTTTGAGGAACATTGTTTTTAAACATTTCAATAATTTTCGCACGTATTTGTTGGCAAACTGGCGATCCTGATGACAGGAAAGGATGTATATTTACAAATGAAATTAAGTTGACCAGACAAAATTTTGTGTTCACATTGTCTGCAATGAAATATAAGTCAAAGTACATTTAGAAATCACTACTTTCTTTTTTTTTATTCTTTTCTGATTTGGGGTTGTAATTATTTTAAGTTATTTCTCAAGATATAAAGTCAAAAATGTAATTTAACAAATTTAGCAATGAAATAGAAAAATAAAATCAATACAAATCATCTTGTTGGTTTTTACAATTAAATTAATAAATACCAATAAACTTATTATGGCTCCAACACGCCTCAAGAAGCGGATTAACAAATACGAGCAGGCTAAGAACCCCCATAGTCTGTGCTGTGAATTTTACACTGATAAAAGGTCAATGTTGGTCTAATGTTCCAGTGTAACCCTGACAGACAAATACACATACAGCTCAGGGGCAGATGTTGGCTGCGGTCAGACCCAGGCTGGGACACTATGGGCCAACAGGCTCAACAGCACTGGACTGCAAAACCACCTTTTGCTGTGGGCAGCACAGTGTGGCTTAGTGTGTGAAAACAGCCAAGCCAAGAGTGAGAGAGTGTGTGAGTGTGTGAGTGTGTGTGTGTGTGTATGTGTGTTTGTGTGTGTGCGTGTCTGGCAGTGGTCAGAGCCAAGACACAGATGGGAGGAATGGGGTCTCCAGGTCAGCGAGCTCAGGACAGATTATACCAGCGTTATACCAGAGCCTGGGTCTGGACTACTTACAGTAACTGCTGGCCAGAGAAAGAGGCAGTAGGGGAGCAGCACTGGACCACAACAGCTGAAATCTGCAGCTCTGTTGCTTATTTCTTCCCATGTGAGTAATGAAGTGAAAAACCTCCTCAAAAACACTCATTATACTGGTCTGGAGGCGGATTAATAAACAGATAAACAATTTTCATGCAACTATACATCTCTAATAAAGTTGAACTCCATATTAATGTTCTGCATTGTGTAATATTGCAAATACATAACATAGCTCTCATCTGTGACTGTTTTGGATGACGAAATATTGTATTAGCACACATTTTGAAAGGACACATTGTCATGGGTAATGATTGATATTTAGCCAAGATACTATTAATCACAAGTAAAAAAGCAATTACAAGAAACTGAACCCCTGACTATAAAACAATGGCTACAAATTATAGAAGAGATTTACACTATGGAAAATGACTTACCAGCTAAGAGTGAGAGAAAATGTTTTCATTCATAAATTGAAGAAACTGATTATTTATGGCAGTGGAAATAGTTTATGACCTAACTAGATTTCAAGATGTTGGATTTGTACTTTGATAGCCATGAATGTTTATTATTAGCCGTTTTCCGACCAAGCAGTTACAGGAACGTAGTTATAGGAAAAGTCCACTTCTAAGCAGGTCTGTGTGTGTGTGTGTGTGTGTGTGTGTGTGTGTGTGTGTATGTATGTGTGTGTGTGTGTGTGTGTGTGTAGTTTGACTCCGAAAGGCAGTTAATCTCATGATGGACATGTGTTGTGATATTTAAACAAACGATCCGTCAACGGTCCTATTTACGAGATCGGTCTGAGAGACCTCCAGCTTACAGCAGGGTCTCATGACTGTCCGAGCGACGAGCCAGCGGCCCCAGCAGTTGCTAGCTGGCTGTCCCGTCACTTTATGGAGCTTCTCAACTACGAAAACTTTGAAGCAAATTATCAATTTGGCATCGATTTTCGCAAGACTGCCTATATTTGAAATTTCTTGCCTAAAACATTCTCAGAAGTGAATTTAGTGATGAATAAGATGGCGAAAAATTGTTAAAAATGTCCCGTTGTTGCTCTGTCTGTACCAGAAACTTGACCCTCGTTGATCTAGGTTCCTATGCGGAAAAGGAAACAGCGAAAAGACTGACTGAAACAATGACTGTTTTCGTTTCCTAATGTAAGTCTCTCAATTGGACAAATCCAAATAAAGATTTGAAAAAAATATTGGTACAACTCTAGAAATTCCCTGATCAGTAGGATCCATGTAGTACCTACCCGTGTCCAGATGGAGCGATGAAATACAGGCAGCACTGCACTCTGCTGTCGGGCATCAGCCGCCTGTTGACCCGGGACTCTGCGTTGAGGTAATCCTCAAACTTACTGTCGATGTAGTCGATGACCGGTTGCCAGCTGAGGACCACACAGCATGGAAGATTTTAAAAAACAGGATTAAGTACTTACTGACCACTGAATGCACATGTCCTGTTACTGAACTCTGATTTGTAAAGTTCAAAATTGTGATTTATAGTCCTGCGGAGTGGCCTGAAGTGTGCGTTGGTGTGTGCGTCTATCTCTTTAAGAGAATAGCGGGGCTGGCATTTGTGTGTGTGGGGAGTGTGTGGTAGAGCGAGTGAGAGAGATGTGATTATCTTCGGAGCGAGTACAGACTCTAGAGTCATAGTGAGAGAAACAAAGTGTCTCCCCTGTTCTTTCTGACCACGGTGGGAAATATGTAGCAGGAAAAGTTAACCTCCTTGATTTCATGTTGTTGATGAGAAGGAGAACCAGGAAATGAGTTGGGGGAAATGCAGCGCTACCAAGCCACGGCCGAGTGACGTGCAGTTACATTTTTTGAGAGGTGCACGTCAGTCTACGGCATAGGGTCTAAGTATAAATCACGCTTTACAGTCAGCTCTGTGTTGCTATGGTTGTTGTACACAAACCAACCAGTTTAAGTGAGTCTGGCTGAGGTAGAGATGCATGCTCAGAAGAAGGCGAAACACAGCTATTTTATACTACTTTATCAAAGACTTTGATAACCACAGGTTTTGGGATACGCACAAACATCGCTACGGCGACCTTTTCAAGAATGTGATTGAAAAAATGAAAGAAGGATGCTGCGTTCGCTTGAAAAAAATCTGTTTTGCACGGGAACATGTAAACGGGAATATTAGTGGAATATTCACTTTCATTAGCCATGGAAACAGCTTAGTCGGAATACAAAAAAACTGAATATTATGTGCATGCAAATATCGTCAGTGATACAATGAGAGTGTGTTACAGTAACTTAAATTAGCCAATGACAGAAGGCTGGAGCTCACCAGTTACTGTTATCAACAGCATCACCGAAGCCGGGGGTGTCGACGATGGTGAGCAGAAGGTGCACTCCTCCTTCCTTTACCAGGACCTTCGACTGTTCCACCTGCAAACAAGGACTGTATAAGTCTGCGTTTACGAAATGGTCAATTAGTGTTTATTTACAATGTTTAATTATTTTACAATACAGTCAATTCCCTTATGCTGTTCATGCTTAAAATCCATTTATCGCCACACTTGATTGCTTGGTTGAGGTGCTGTGTGAGAGCAAGAGGCATGGATTTTTGTACAACCATAAATTAAATAACAAATTAAAATAAAAAGGTTCACATGTTGGCAGCCTAAAAATGGCAACATGACATTTTAAATCTGCACACTGCACGCAATATTCTGCAGCCTGTGATACATCATGCCAAATACTAGTTTATATTTTACTCTTTATTTCCAATTGAATTCCTGTTTTCAGAAAAGTTGATTTTCTACCAGTGAAGAGACACGGCATGCGTCTGGTTGAGTTTCTGGCAAGTTAACGTTAGCTTTGGGAGCTAACATGATTTTCAACTGGGCCCCAACTCTTACTTACTGAAGCCATGTGTTTTTTGATGTACAGGGTCATTAGTTCATACAGTCTAATTGAAAATACCAAATTCAGAAGGATGACACTGATCCTGGAGATGTGGTAAAAACTGCTCAGTCAGGAACTGGTCAAACAGTTCTGCAGTGTATCACTGCCCACACCTAATTCTGTTGCAGGGTTTTCCCTATCATTATAAGGATTTACCCTGCAGAGATCTGAATAGCAATTAACCACAGTCCTCATTAATTGACTGGAGTTTAGAATGCAACACAAAGAAAGAGGAAGGAAACGGACATCCAGCCGAAATGAGGGACATCCGGCGGAACTTCCATCGGCACCTGAACCATCACGGGAGGGACTAACCCATGTATAATTGAACATATTTTAAAAGGGTTTCAAGACACCAAATTGAAAAGATATGAAATATCAAATATTGTTTCTAAGGAAACAGGACCACTGCCCTTGGCTGGCTACTTCTGTACTTATTAAATGCACTTAAACAAATATACACAAAACAGACCAGAACTAAAAACCCATTAACTACAGTAAACCCAAACTATGTTTGCAACCACTGAGCATAAAGTCTAAGATGTGTGCAGAGCATTGGGACAGATGGAAGCAGGGAGGAAGACGAGAGCTGCAGTTGAAGACCGCGGTGAACAAAGCTACCTCTGAACGCAGCAGAAAGGCCACAAGGGCTGGGCTTTGAACAGCATGGGGTCGAGGCACAACTCGTGATCAGCAGATGAACTTTGATTTAATCAGCAGATCTGAACCAGACCTCGTCTCTTATCATAGACACAGAGCGAGTGATGAGAAACATTCGAAACGACTGAGGTCAAGCCAGGTCCACACAGCAGCTAGCAGCCAAACATTGACATTACAACACTCCCTCAAATACATACTCAAGGGCTTTCCCTACAGTTATAAGGCTTAGACACAGCACCTATGCCGCTTTGGGCAGCACTAAAGCCAAATTAATGTAAAAAACAAGCAGCAAAACTAACTAAATGACTTGATTCAATGACTCAGATTTAATGATTGTAGTTGTTTACTTGTAGTTTTTTATAGCTGGTTTTATCTTTAATTATCTGCTTTTCCAACGTTTAGACACAGATATGATAATAATAATGGTCCAAAATGATGTGAAACAAAAAACAAAACATTTTCTTGAGGAGGTATCCCTAAACCCCTTACCAAATATGTGCACCTATGTATGTTTTCCACAAACCTAGGGAAAACACTGTACTCCATGTGTAACCTTTGATACCAGTCCAGCTCTGAACATAAATCTTTCTGGAGGTGTCGACTTGAGACACAAATAATGAGCGCCGTGAAGAGTGTGGGTAGCAGAGTTGTAGAATACTTAAAGACTGCAGCTCCGTTTCCCTGAGGGGTTGGCCACATTTGAGTTCAACCTCAGCTTGAATGAGCCGATACCTTACACTTAAGTAGCACCACAGAATGCCTGCGGTATGCTCAGTGACTGGGGCAGGGCTGCACTCTCACCACATGTCGATTACACAGCAAAACCAGCTTTTCACAGCTCAGCAAAACTCCTCAAACAAGGACAAGTGAGTCAAATATGGAGATACGTTTCTTCCCAACTACGACAATGTCATTTATTGCAATATAAAATGTATATACAATGATAGGAGACTATATATTGGCCACTCCTAGAATTAATGCCGATGCAGACCTTTATTTTTTATTTTTTTACAGAGGACATTCTGAGATGCACAGGATGGCTCGGATATTTTTATGTGTCTCAATTAGGTCTGCACAATAAATTGTTTTTTTTTTATCGTCATTGCAATATAAACGGGCGCAACAAACATCGCGACAGGGCTGCGACATATCTCATATCTCTTTATTTTTAGTGTTGCCTTTTATAGTCGTTTCAATGTTCACTTTGTTCAATAAAAGAACGTTGAAAATGATTTCCTTTCATTTGTTTTAAGTCCAACAATTTGTTGTATTTTAGCAGAATACTGAAAGCAGCAAAAAGGCAGAACTGAGAACACTTTAATATCTGTTTATTTATCGCAAGTAATATTGTAATCATGATATTCAACTTTACTGCATATTTTCGTCGTATCGTGCAGCTCTAGTCTCAATAAGCCCTGCCAGTGAGCAGAATGGACAACACCAGCATCCCTTTAGCGTTTGCTCCAACTGTTGTCATTCACAATCCGTCACACAGACCGCTGAAGCTCAAGATTCCCCAGAAAAGCTTCTATAGTAAACCCTTACCCCTTTTGTCCATGGAAAGATGATTTTGCTCTTCTCCTGACTGACTTTCGCTAGAGTTCATCCAATCACCTGTTAGGTATTATTTTTGAAAGTACCTGCCCTTCTCCAAACAGTTTCCAATGACGGCTTCTCAGATGGTACTGTGTAACAAACCATCTGGCACGTCAAGTTAACAACTAGTGGGAAAAACTGTTTAAAAACAACTGTTCATTTAGATGAAGGTTTAATAGTAGGGCTGCACGATATGAGAAAAAATATCTAATTGGGATTATTTTGACTGATTGCAATTTTTTTAACCATTTTTCTCATTTTCACTGAATGTTGTCCCAGAGTCCAAAATTAGCACCATCTACTAGGCAAATGCTGTCATAGTGTGATTTCGATGAAATTGTGATTAATTGTGCAGCCCTATTTACAAGGCCACAGTGTTTGCTGAGAGACTCTGTCTTTTATATGAAACCATTTACCTCATCAGATTATCTTGTTATTTTAATCTCTAAAATTCCCCTGAAGCAGGAGCATGGGTCTTGATATAAAAAGCAAGGCATGTCTGTGCATTGGCAAGGACAAGACTGAGCTCAGTGCACAAGGCAGTTTGCTGGCTAATCACCAAGTCCCTGCCCTCGTCTGCACTCCAGGCTCGCTGAGGCTTATTAACCAGGAACAACAGAGACATCTGCCCTGCTCTATCACCTCCAACAGTTAACACCCAGTCTGTCCGCCCGCCTGCTTTTTTTTCTCTCTCTTCTTTTCAATTATGAATTGGAATCTATTACACACAGCAATCCTCTGGGTTTCATAACATTCTTTGGCATGACTTGGGAAAAAAAGTGGCCACAATTATTTTAAATCTAATTAGTTTGTGGTTCCCAGAGAGAGAGAGAGAGAGAGAGAGAGAGAGAGAGAGAGAGAGAGAGAGAGAGAGAGAGAGAGAGAGAGAGAGAGAGAGAGAAAGAAAGAGAGAGAAAGAAAGAAAGAAAGAAAGAAAGAAAGAAAGAAAGAAAGAAAGAAAGAAAGAGAGAGAGAGAGAAAGAAAGAGAGAGCTCTATTCTCCATATTTATCATCTTGGAAAGCTTGATGCGTCCTCTAGCTTTCAGTTTGGGAGCGTAGAGAAGCACAAATCATCTCAATCTCATTTAAACCTTTAATAAAAGCTGAGGAGGTGTAATAGGCAGGTAAACTAATTGGAAGCAGCAGTGGGGCGAGGGCAGACAGAGCCCCTCGTGTGGTGCCAGGGATTAGGAGATTTAGAGCAAAGTAGTAGATCACAAGGAACAGGTGAAGGGAAGATCCTCGTCACTGTACACTAACCCAAACTCAACACTACAGGCAGAGGACAGGAGAGGGAAGCCTGTTGGAGCTCCTTCACACCAACAGTATCACCTTTCACTATTTAAAGGGAAGCTTAAGTAAAGCTATGCAGCTGTGAGCTCTATTTGAGGAAACTGCCAAACCCAACTCCTCTGCGCCGTCGCTGCAAACAGCAACAAAGCCCGAGCATTCAGGGTATAAACCACACGCCTCTCACATTCAGCATTACTCCTGGCAGCAACTGCATTCCTGGCTGCAGTTTCAATGTGTGTCATTGCTCGATTTCACATGACAATAAAAACATTTGCTATTGTAAACACATGCCTGGAAAAAAATTCTCAGACAGTGAGTAGAGTTACATGCACACTAATATCCCACTATTATTCCGAATATGACAGTATTCCCAATTTAATATGGGTCACGTAAACAGCATATTCCTAAGACCAAATTTAGCACTTTCCAATAAAGACAAGTGGGATATGCCGGTATTTAGCAGCATTGTTTGTATATGCATACAGCGCATTTGGAATATGCATCTCAATTGGGGTTTTTCACTGCAGTTTGCTACAGTTCACGGCAGTTTGCAAGGCTGGGATGGAAGTGGTGGTGATGGAGCAGTGGATATGACACATGCCTTTGGTGTGGGAGATCTGGGTTCAATTCCCACCAATGTGTCCCTGAGCAAGACAATTAACATTCATTTCATTATTTGTTTCATTCGTTGTGTCGCGCGATTATTACGCCAATCAATAAGTCGCGGAGATGTTTTGAGTATAAAGAAAATTTTGTTGAGTGCGGAGCAGACCAGAGTGGAGCGAGAGAGAAAAAAAGAGCAGATCGGAGGTAGAGGAAATACCATCGGAGAGACCCGTAACGTTGTTCTGAACTCATGGCGGAGGCAGAGAAATCAGTAGGCTACGACCTAAGTCATCCAAGACAGCGGCGGAGTGGGACCAAAATATCTAACGGGAAATTTATTAGACCCGGTCCGCCGTACGAGTTGAGCAGAGGCTGCAGAGTTTGACCAACGGGCAGTGGCCGGGCAGCGGCGTGGCCGCGGCACACCAGGCCGCCGGATGGTGTTGCTAAGAACTTGTACAGTATTATCAGACCGGACCTCGCGGCCTCGAAACACTACCGGCCCACCGTGCCGGGCCGGATTGCCACTCCGCCTCTGATCCAAGGTGTGGGAGCATTTCACACTAAATAAATCAAAAAGGTGTGTTAATTGCAAGATAAGCAAAAGCAACATGGCACAGGAGCACCACAGTGATGATTCAGCACTGTAAACATGTTGGAGTCCTTGATGAGGAGGAAGGGAGTTCAACAGCAGCGTAAAGTCACTACAGAATCCTACTTTTGTTCCGTTTTGAAGTGAGGAACGTAACGTCCCTCCAGTAGCTCTTCTGGTGCTGCTGTTTACTCGTTATCCAGCTAGCTAAGTTAGCGTAAGCTCGTTAATAACAGTAGTAAAGCAGGGGTGGTAGTGGTATAGTTGCAAGACTTTTTCACTCGCCTTTTTTGGTTGTTCAAGCTACAGCACGGGTTTAGTTGCTCTTTAAAGCTGCACTAAAACCCCTGAAAATGTGGTTCCCCAATTCCTTCATAACATTAAATACTGTATGTATTACTAAATACTACTGTATGTATTACTAAATACTGTATTACTAATACGTCGGGAGAATTAATTATCAATTATCGATTAATCATTAATATTTTTATATTAAAATTAATTATTTATTTAACTTTTATGAATTAAAAAACGAACTGAAAATACAAAAATACAGCGTGTTTTTCCTCGATGAGATCTTAATAACAAGAAGAATAACTTGTGGCAGTTAAACTGGAGGTTAGGCTAAAATTGAAGATATATGTGCTGCGGTGCTCTGAAGCAGCGGAACCTGCTGCTGCGAGCCGGCCTTCTTAAACAGAGACCCTTGTTTGTTCCAAAATAATAAATAAAAAGAATCACGTTAAATAATAACGTTAACCAAAAACATAATAATACTTAGATCTGACTGACCGTCAGTCCAGCGGCCGAAAACGCCCGGGAACCTTATTCCGTTCTTTGTAGTGACTTTCTACCAGTCTGGTGATGGTACGTCGTGACGGAATGTGACATGCTGGTTCCAATATCCATCTCAATGAACTTGCAGATCTCTTGGGTCATTTCCTCTGCTTGTTGCGCATCGCAGCTCCTCCGTGCTAACGCTGAGTTGATGCTAGGTTGATACTGAGAGCAGGATGCACCGCCACCGACATTAACCAGGGTCGGATGCACTTTGTGGTACATCATTTGAGTCGTGGCCGTGTTGTACTTCTACACGGCGTCGCAGTGTTTGCAGTGAACTAAGACGTTTTTTAAATCCAAATGGTCCCACACCACACTTCACCGTGACCTCTTCATGTTTACTTTGGAATCAAAACGGAAATTGCAGGTAACTGAGCAACCTATGGCGCCCCCGGGTGGTAAAATGTTTAATTACTGCTGCCACACAGACACAGTGGAATTCATTTCATTGCTTCAATCACACTACACAACGCAACCTGCATTAGTTTAATCGATGACAAGTTAACGTGATCGACGGTTAATCATGCCCATCCCTACTAAATACAAACTTTTAAATTGCTTTACTTAAACTTGATTGGTAAAAAGTAAATGGACTGCACTTATATGGATCTTTTCTACCTTAACGGACAGAGGACTTAACAATTTGCCTCTTATTCACCCATTCACACACTCACAGCGCTACAAGTCCCAAGTGTCTGGCCTGAGACACATCAACTCAGACAAAATTAAAAAAATACATCTTATTGTCTTATATGAAATAACCATAACAATTTGACTTTGGCAGACAATTCTGTGTTCATGTAGGACCCAATCACTTACAGGAAGAAGCTGATTGAGAAATTAGATTTTTAGGGCCTTTAAGCATTATTTTTCAATGAAAAAGCTCTGATGAACCCATTGTACACTACCTGCCCAGCACCAAACAGCAGACAGTGACTAGCTGGAGCATTTAGCAGCTAAAAAGACAGATTTTGGTGGAGACTGAAACAGAGCTAAAAGAGTGAATATTACACTTACATTTATTAGGTGGCCGGAAACATACTGCTAACATTGCTTCTTATCTGCCGGCTGTCTAAAAAGGCAATGGTTTAATAACAGGGTCGTCATAACAACTCTATAACGTGAATATATGCGAATGTTGTCGTTATAGGGTGTTTCATTGCACTTTAGTGGCCAAAAAAAACAAGAAATCAACTGATGCAGATTTAAATGACAAAAAAACAACTGGTATAGAAGCTTGCTTTCATTACTCCGCAGTTCCGCTATTTCTTCCTATGGACACATATTGGTCCTTACCAAAATGTACTGAGATTCAATACCAATACCCAGCCAGAGTAGATAGCATGAGCTTTGACGGTATTCGGTACTTAGCAACAAAAGTAGAGCATAAGAAAAGAAACGTAAAGCCTACCACCTTAGACTACAACTCTAGTACTGATAATTTGTATTTACCAACAATTTCAGTCAGCTTTCATGTGCTCCACCAGTGTCAGTGCAATTAATTAGATATTTTAAAGTTAAACATGAAAGACAAAGGTTGTTAATTGAGTTTATTATACCCCTTAATAATGCAGCCATGGAAAAAAACGGTTGTGTAATTGTTGATTCCACTGCCTGACACCTGACTGGGATAAAACGGACTGGGTGACTGACATAATTAGCACTATCACGGCACATTGCTTTTGACGCTAGGTGTGGCCAGAGGTGCTACAGACTTGAAACTAGTCTAAAACTAACTATAAGGGGTCAGTGAAACAAAGCTTTTCAGCTTGGGGTTACTCTTTGAAAGAGAAGGCCGTGTTTGAGTCACACCTATCAAGAGACAAAGGTAACCTGGGGACAAAATTACTTAATTACTTAAAATAACTTTAAAGCACTAGGCTACATCACTACATCTTAACCAGGGCATCACAAAGTGGTGACAAATCAGAGGAGGATCTGTAACGCCCATGGGTCCAACTAGGGCCTGTGTGAAGTAATAATCAGTCATTGGAGAGTCATGCTGTCGTCATAACTAGGAGAAAGCTTCTAGTCTTGGAATAAGGAGGGGCAGTTTACTGTATACAAAGTTGCGTGCCTCATTTTATCAGTACATCATCACAGGAAGTTGTCCGTTTGTTTGGGGTTTGTGCAGTACATACTTTAATGGAGTTGTACGAGATCTACTATCATTGTGACACCGTAAATATAGCACCATTAAGTACCCTTCTTAGATCTAATCGAATCATTTTTAATCAAGGCATATGTAGCTCTGAGGCCAACCGTGCATCTTTGTATGCCATTTCCAATATTTGTCTAAACATATGGGGTCAGTAAGGGCCTCTTTTCAAACATTAGACACCTGTCAGTTAGAGTCAACCACCTGTGATATGATGGGGTTTGTTTGCTTATCAATACTACATTGGTTGTCTATGGGAAAATGAATCTGAATTCCTGTTAAACATACAGATCAGATTTATGAATAAGTATAAAGATTAATTCAAGTGTGAATACCATTTCATTGACTGATTGAAAACACTGACTGCTGCAGCATTATAGTACAGTTGCATTTACAGATAGTCAATATCTAAAATTTCTCAATATACTTTATGCTTTTGATGCCAGTTGGTTACATTTTAAACTGTAAGCCTAATGGTTAGGAGTTAGAGAAGAGATGTCCTCCTTTAGCAAACGCAGCCAGAGGCTTGACTTATAATCATCATCATCCGTAGGATTTTGTTCCTAGGGTTACCGGTGGTAATAGCGAGTGTGTTTTAATAGGAAAATTCTGTTGGGAATGATACATGCCCACTGGGAGCAATAAACACCAGCACAGTCACAAACTGCGGGCTGATGCTACATTTACACGTGGCTGGCTATTTTCATAAACAAACATTTCAACCTCTCAGTTTTCAAAAATGACATTGTGCATCGCTGTCAGTTTTCAGAAAAGCGTTCGTTTATACGTACACGTGTATATCCATATTTATTCTCAGTATATCCATATTTATTCTGTTTTTACTATTATATATTCTGTACACTGCATATATCTATATATATCTCTATTATTCTTACTACTAGTATGTCACTGCTATTACATTGCACATATCTGTACATGTTGTTCATACACTGTTCATATTACATAGCCTTATTTAAAAAACAACTGAGATGCTGGCTCCTCAAGAAAAATAAAGACAACCCCCTTTTAGTAATATTTGGAAATCTTTTTTTTGTTCTGCAATCAATTATGGCAATGACAATAAGGCAATAGTACACCCCTCACATTTTTGTAAATATTTAATTATATCTTTAAATGGGACAACACTGAAGAAATTACACTTTGCTACAATGTAAATTATTAAGTGTACAGCTTGTATAACAGTGTAAATGTGCTGTCCCCTCAAAATAACTCAACACACAGCCATTAATGTCTAGGGCTGCTCCAATTGCCATTTTTTGAGCTTCGAAGCTTCAGTAGTAATGAGCATCGAATATTCGAAGCTTCGGAGAGAGGGCTGAACATATTATTATCTCTATAAAGGCAGGAATCTCTATGTGTCTGTCCGTTTGCATTTTGATTATTTTGAGAACCTTTCATCAAACGACTTCACAAGGGAGTGCAGTGTTGTATTTGGTGCAATATAGATAGACAGTCCAGACACGACACGTTCAGAATTAATAAACTTTTAATAAACTACAGAACAGCGTGAGCAGGAAGCGGCGCGCCTCACGCGAGCAGGGCTGTGCTCCGAGAACGGAGACTTCAATAATTATATAAAACACACACACATCACTTGTAAAATGGCGGATAAAAGCAGCTCTTTCTACTTACAGAACTCAGGTGATTTCTCAAGCTTGATGTGCGGTTGTGGTAGGCCAGTTTCAAATTGCATATTTGACACACTTCCTTTGTCTTGTCCTCACTTAATTTAAAGTTCTCCCACACAGATGAAGTCTTCGGCATTTTTGTCTTCTTTTCGCTGAACCGTGATGGTAATGACGTTCAACTCATGGGCGTTTTGACCGAGGCATGTGACGTGACGTCCCAGTAAAATCTCAAAGTCTCTTATATTTCGCAGTAGATATTTAGATTGATAATAACGGGTAAAAAGGATAATACATTTTGTTTCTATTATTTTATTTTCCACAATGTCAAAGCAATGCAGCTTAACCCAAAATACAAGCTCAGGCATGCACTTCTGTCCATGCAAACTGCGCTGTTCTGCGCTCTAGTCAGAGAATACTGCCGTTGCAGGAACACTTTAGTAGTCCAAGAAGAAGCAAATATATTTATTAAGTATAACGAGGTTGGGTTGTCCATCCTATTAAAATGGCTAGGCTATATAAGAAAATTGTATGTATTATATTTCGAACATATTCAAGTGCGAATGAGAACAGTTTGGAGGAGGATGCCAGGTTGTGCGAAAAAAAATAAAATAATAATATTCGAATGTCAAATTTTCAAATCGAATACCAACCGACCGATCGAATATTCAAATATTCGGGTCCAGCCCTATTAATGTCTAAAACACTGGCAACAAAAGTGAGTACACCCCTAAGTGAAAATGTCCAAATTGGGCCCAATTAGCCATTTTCCCATGTGAGGTGTCATGTGAGTCTCAGGTGTGAATGCGGAGCAGGTGTGTTAAATTTGGTGTTATTGCTCTCACACTCTCTCATACTGGTCACTGGAAGTTCAACATGGCACCTCATGGCAAAGTTGCTCTACATAAAGATGGGCTAGGCTATAAAAAGATTGCCAACACCCTGAAACTGAGCTGCAGCACGGTGGCCAAGACCATACAGCGGTTTAACAGGACAGGTTCCACTCAGAACAGGCCTCGCCATGGTTGACCAAAGAAGTTGAGTGCATGTGCTCAGCGTCATATCCAGAGGTTGTCTTTGGGAAATAGACGTATGAGTGCTGCCAGCATTGCTGCAGAGGTTGAATGGGTGGGGGGTCAGTCTGTCAGTGCTCAGACCATTCGCCACACACTGCATCAAATTGGTCTACACGGCTGTCGTCCCAGAAGGAAGCCTCTTCTAAAGATGATGCACAAGAAAGCCTGCAAACAATTTGCTGAAGACAAGCAGACTAAAGACATGGATTACTGGAACCATGTCCTGTGGTCTGATGAGACCAAGATAAACTTATTTGGTTCAGATTGTGTCAAGCGTGTGTGGCAGCAACCTGGTGAGGAGTACAAAGACAAGTGTGTCTTGCCTACAGTCAAGCATGGTGGTGGGAGTGTCATGGTCTGGGGCTGCATGAGTGCTGCCGGCACTGGGGAACTACAGTTCACTGAGGGAACCA
The DNA here is from genome assembly GCA_023631565.1 of Gymnocephalus cernua. Classification (NCBI taxonomy): domain Eukaryota; kingdom Metazoa; phylum Chordata; class Actinopteri; order Perciformes; family Percidae; genus Gymnocephalus; species Gymnocephalus cernua. Next base: position 28,030,973 of record CM042438.1, on the reverse strand, counting down.
TGAATGCCAACATGTAGTGTGACATACTGAAGCAGAGCATGATCCCCTCCCTTCGGAGACTGGGCCGCAGGGCAGTATTCCAACATGATAACGACCCCAAACACACCTCCAAGACGACCATTGCCTTGCTAAAGAAGCTGAGGGTAAAGGTGATGGACTGGCCATGCATGTCTCTAGACTAAACCCTATTGAGCACCTGTGGGGCATCCTCAAATGAAAGGTGGAGGAGCGCAAGGTCTCTAACATCCACCAGCTCCGTGATGTCGTCACTGAGGAGTGGAAGAGGATTCCAGTGGCAACCTGTGAAGCTCTGGTGAACTCCATGCCCAAGAGGGTTAAGGCAGTGCTGGAAAATAATGGTGGCCACACAAAATATTAACTCTTTGGGCCCAATTTGGACAATTTCACTTAGGGGTGTACTCACTTTTGTTGCCAGCGGTTTAGACATTAATGGCTGTGTGTTGAGTTATTTTGAGGGGACAGCACATTTACTGTACTTGTACTTTACATTGTAGCAAAGTGTCATTTATTCAGTGTTGTCCAATTAAAAGATATAATGAAATATTTACAAAAATGTGAGGGGTGTACTCACTTTTGTGAGATACTGTATACACAAATATAAAATATTACATACATACAGTATATGCCTACACCTCTTACAATCTAGGCTACATTGTCTTTGAAATGTAGAGCTAACAATGTTTACATTCGAGCCATGTGGAGCAGAGGACGTAAATATATTGTGTTTACAGAGATGTTCGTATCCAATCAAGCATAGCCACTGGCCATCTCAGCTAGACTAAACTCATGACTGGCACAGACATGCCTTTCCATTAAGCTGTTTACAGCTTACATGTTACAGACACATGCACTTGAACTCCCTCACCCCTTATGTATATGCACGTACTATTTTATATACCAGCCCTTTCTGTAGTATACTGTTTCAGAATAATCACAGTAAAGTGATTCAAGAAAAACTAAACTTCCCCTTATCCCTTCACCTGCTACTTACAGCTTTTCTTATTCACATGATGCAGCCTGATTGTAGCACAACCTCATTCATTCATTCACAGCCCACTCACATCCACAAACCAACAGTATCAATCAATAAGGTAGCTTTCGTCTTCATATCATATCACATCACATCTATCTGCTGTTATTTACTCTATTATTTTCTTATTTCCAACAGCAGGTTGAAGGATGTTTTATTCACTCATTATTGATCAGTTATTTTTAAATGGCATTTACTGAGACAATTTTGGAACAAAATTTTAGAAACAAAATTATACTATGGAATTTTAACATCAATTTAGGTTTTGGTCAGACAATTGGTATTACATATCAGTAACACTGATTTTCAGCTTTAATTTGCACCCATTCGTAGTGCAAGAAAACACCCTGGTTCAATATGGAGAGCCAAAAGGGTTCAAAGCTTATTAGATAAATTATGACATGACTGATTATATAAATGAATCATTATTGCAAACCAACCAATCAATTTTTTAGATTCAGCTCATTATTACAAAATGTTTTTTTTTTTTTTCATTCTGCTTCTTTTAACAATAACAAAAGTTCATTTCTGGGCATTTTTCCACTGGCAGTATATTTGACATTGACGGTCTTTCAATCTAAACAGAAGAAGCAGGATGTTAATGACACATTTTGTCTGTATTTGTGAGATGTCACATTTATGTATTCATCTAATGTTGACCACTTTGAGTCTCCATCATTTATAACCACATGGAATGTTTGAAAATGTGATAGGCCATTCCTAGCTTTGTGAACATGGGTTGTACATGCTTGCAACGCTAGGTGAATTTCTTTTTCACTGTCAAAGGATTAGCTCTAGGAATTCTATCTAGATGAAATCATCAAAGGTTTTCAGTCTTTAGTTTCAAGTCTGCAGATCATGACGGCGTAAAACAAAACACAGGAGTACCTTGGTCCTGTTTTGCGGTAGATTTTGTGTAAAACATAAATAAATACTTATTTATGTCATCAAAAATAAAAAAATAAAACTGGAGTTATGTCACCAATGTTGACATTAATTAGGTTAATGTAGGGAAGTTTTCCAACTGATCCAAATTCCATTGCCTAATTTGAAATTATAACATATATTTGCCTACGGCAAACAAACTCTCTCTGTTAAAGCAGATAAACCGGTTTCACTAAGACAAACAAATAGTTGACAAGTTTTAACAGCTAACATCACCTCACAAAACAAGATCTCATAAAACAACTGTTTAGTCGATGGCTGTGATGCTAAGAGACACTGAAGAAGAAAGGTTGGGTGTTACAGCAGCTTCAGGCTTGGGCACTAAGAGCAGTGTCAGGGTGAAGATACCCTATCATGTTTCAAATAACAGACAAACCTATGATCCAAAGTTTATGGGATTGGAATTCCATTAGTGGCTGCGTCATACCAACGTAAAAGAGTAGACCACAGTGAACAAAGAAAAGTACCAATTTGCCAATAGTTGAAATGACTGGAGAAGAAAGGTGTTGACTATTTCTGAAAAGAAATGTTTTACCTGTACAGTTTTTTTAATTCTATGCGAAGGACCCGGGTATTCAGGGGAGTACAGGTCTGTCAGAAAGAGAGAGTTGATCAGCGTCGACTTCCCAAGCCCAGATTCCCCTGGAAGACAAAGACAGAGCCAGAGTGAGTGGGTGGGAGTGAACTCCAGAGATGCATTTCGCACAATACTTGTTTTCTGATCCTCTTTTCCATGCCAGACTGAGGCACACAATCCCCAGATGTATCAACCCCATTTCTTATGCAATCTTTCACTGTTTTACATTCTTTACGTGTTTCAGACTTTTTTTCAGTACAGGAAATGGCTCCTTTTAACAATCCTTTTTCTAAACAGGCAAGCTTTAACACGATACGATGGAAGAGAGACAGAGTGGAAGTTCTGTCCTCCCAAATTCATTTCCTGTGTGCATTTTTAGGAATCTAATGAGAGAGAATCATGGGGAGGGAGGAGAATGGAGGAAGATTTTAAACCACCAGATTCCATACCACTGTACTCAAAGAAATCAAAGGCACAAGAACCAATCAGACAACTGACACTTTCTTTACTTTTATTACCCCATAACAATGAGTTTCAAAGTTTCAATGGCGACTTAATCTTCTTGTGCAGGTCCAATCTTTGATTCTAATATACACTTTAAACATTTGAGATCCAGCACATTTGGGATTAAAATATCTTTATCATTGCTAGGTGAAAAAACATTTACTGTGGAAAGAAAAGTAGTTTTTTCAACCTTATTTTCTTTTTTGCCACCAGTGAATGATTAAGTGTGTGAATGGTGCCTGTAATGTGTAAAGCGCTTTGAGTGGTCGTTAAGACTAGAAAAGGGCTATATACATATCTCGGTATTTTCCACAGTGGGCTAAATGTTCAGTTGTAAGTCAAAGCCCCATATCAGGTCTCGAGAGTGCGACCAATTTGGTCGCACATGCGTCCAAATTTTGTAAGGGTGCGACTAACATTTTTCCTAGGTCGCACCGATGCACTTAACGTCCTCTCCGCTGCCTTACATGACCCATTTCTTCTGTAAAGCCGTGCCCGTGTTTGGATCTCTCCTCCTACTCTCCGCGCAGCCCCGCCCCCATTCACTCACTGTCACACACAGACTCCCCTGCAACGTCCACACTGCGACATTTGTCTACAGTTTTAATTGTTATTATTAACACAGCTGTATGTTGTTAAGCATGAGAGGGAAACATGTATTTGTACCAGTGTTTCCGCTGGTATCTCTGTTACTGCGGCCGCCGCACGGCGGAAAACACAGACGAAGTTATTGAATGCAACCAACTTCAGACGGAGCCTGCTGGACCTGGGCGAGAGACGTGGCCAGAATATCATAATTCATAAAAATGCAGCGCAGTGACGATACAGACATTTCATACACAAGATGTGTGTAACGCCGCTGACCCGCCAAAGCATTCGACCCGTGCTGGACACATTCATAATGAGTCAGCCGTCACTCTGTGAGTAGCATACGCTTCAGTCCATCGCACTCTCCCTCTCTCTCTCTCTCTCTATTTTCCCTTATTTTTTTTTGGGCGGGGAGGAGGCATTTTCGGCCTTTATTTTGATAGGAAAGCTGAAGACATGAAAGGAGAGAGAGAGGGGGGATGACATGTAGCAAAGGGCCGCAGGTCGGAGTCGAACCTGGCCCGCTACCTCTATATATACACACCAACTGAGCTATCCGGGCGCCCTCTTTCTCTTTTAATCTGTCTGTTATTGTTGTTGATAACAAGTGAAGGTGCTTTCTCAGAGATATATATATATTTTTTAAATATATCCTAGGCTATTTATTTCAGATAATTTTCATTTACATGTGTTTCAGCTGTATATTTTCAAAATGAGAAGTAAACCCTGTCTTTGCATTTCATAAAAGAGCTTGTGAAAAGTGGCTTTGACTTAAAACGGAACATTTTGCCCACTTTGTATAAATACAGAGATAGGATTTTTAGTCCTGGACTAGTGGAAGATCTGATAAGAATCAGTGTGTGTGTGTGTGTGTGTGTGTGTGTGTGTGTGTGTGTGTGTGTGTGTGTGTGTGTGTGTGTGTGTGTGTGTGTGTGTGTGTGTATAAGACTTTGAGCCATGAAATGTGTTCAGTGTTCAGGGAAGCACTTTGAAACAGTAGCACTTTCTATTTTGAAATGTTTTACTTAACATGTTTTAGTTTGGCAGCTCAGTGAAGCACTTTAAACATTTTTTTTATATATGCAGTATGATTGTGCTTCAACTAAAAAGTATTTACCTACACCTAATTCTTGTTTAAAATAATTTACATAATATAAATGAATGTATATGGAGCGTGATAAAAAAGGTGACCTTGAAATTGTGGCGTTAATGGCGACCCAAGGAAAAATGTGGGTGCACCTACATTTTGTGCTGGTGCACCTAAATAAAAAAAAAGTGAGGCGCACCAGTGCAACCAAGGCAAAAAGTTAGTGTGGAGCCCTGCATAGGAGATTTCACAAGCACTTTCTACATTACTTGTTATTTAGCTGACGCTTTTATCCAAAGCGACTTCCTATTAAGTGCTTTCAACCTTGAAGGTACGAACTCCAGACAGCAAGAAGTAAGTGCAAGTACACTAGTTTCAAATAAGCCAAACTACAAAAAGCCATATGAAAGTGCGACTGTAAATTGATGTTGTTGTTGTTTTATCCAAGGTGCAGTCGGAACAGATGTGTTTTTAGCCTGTGGTAGAAGATGTGTAGGCTTTCGGCCGTCCTGATCAATGGGGAGCTCATTCCACCATTTTTGAGCCAGGACAGCAAACAGTTGGGATTTTGTTGAGTGATTAGTTGTCCCTCGCTGTGATGGAGAAGCAAGCAGGTTGGCGGATGCAGAGCGGACTGGACAGGCTGGGGGGTAAGGTTTGACCATGTCCTGGATGTAAGCTGGGCCTGATCACAGTTTTATTAAAACAGACTGATCAAAATAAAATGCAGAGATAGGGTTTCCTTCCCAGTTTGAAAAAAAAACAGCTATAACAGCTGCAACACGTGTAAATTAAAATGTACCTAAAATAAACAGCCTATATTAAACAATAACAGGCCTATCTCTGATAATGGTCCTTCAGCTGTTTTCAACAACTGCGTTTTTGGAGCTAAAATGTTCAGAAAAATGTCTGCAAGAACCTAAAAGGGACTGACTGTGGTAATTCAATACCACCAACAGTGTGGCTGTTAAGATTGAGGTGAGTGGAGGGCAACAAGGAGCTGCTGAACAAAAGCTTCAGTGTGTGAGAAGAGGCAGTCATAAGCTGGCCCGGCACTGCAGCCAAAAAACTGCTTCTGACCTTTACAAGTGGCCAGGGCCAACATGGGCCACCTCTGCCAACAACTCAGCCACTCTACACTTCATGAATAGGGAGGACGACGAGATGAAGAAAGCATCACACAAAAGGATCCTTCACTCGACACACTCTCAGAGTCATAAATAGGGTAGAGCCACATTTATCTTGCAATCTCAACAGATATGCTTCAGCGATTATAGCTAGTCTATGATCAAACACGCAGGACCGCTGTACACATTTATTCAAGGCTGAAAGGGAATGGAGAACAGCAGGGTCAAGACACAGTTAGATCCAGGTCCAAGTCTTGGCCCAATGTGTGAAGAGGGAAGATGAGGAGCTCTGGTTACAGAAGAACCAAACCCATCAAACTCAGAGTTATGATGGTGGGGGTTGTGGTGGGTTTGGTGACGATGCCAATCGCGGTTGGTCAGAGCTGTGGTTTGGATGGGATGAGGTCATGAATCCGCCACTAAACTGAACCATTATACAGAAATGTGATCAGAGGAGAATTGGCTTTGACTTACTGAAAAATACACACCAGCCCTTCTGCTCTGAGTCAGACTGAACCAATATATGACCCTGTGTCCAGCTTAACACTGGTTTATACATTTCAGCAGTCTGAGTGAGTGCAAGCTGTCAAAAAAAGCAAATAGCCAGTAGTGACATTGAAGAAAATACAGTATCGGATACTTCCGTGAGTACACCTATATGTAGTAGGGTTATACTGTAGGGATAAACAGATTATCGCCGCTGGCACCATTTTTTGTCATTTTGCAGATGATCTGTATCAGCGTTTTATTTGCCTAATAGCCGATAAAGTTAATTAATTAAAAGTGTTCTACTTTGACTCGACTCCAGCTCTGCGTCTGTCCCTCTGCTTCAGTTTCACTCACCACTGAGTCTGACTTCATGTCCGCCCCCCCCCCCCCCCCCCCCCCCCCCCCCCACAACACTATCTGACTCTCTGTTACTGGGTATCAGTAAGTTTCTAATTTCATAAATAATTGCTTAAAGCATTTAAACAAAGTTTTGTGTTGGAGTTTGTAACATTCCAAAATCTTAATTTTTATTTAAAGATTTTCATATTCACTGTAAATGCATATCGGTTCCAAATAAGGGTGCTCCGATCGATCGGCCACCGATCGGTATCGGCCGATAATGGCTTTAAATAGTTTGATCGGTGGTCTCCATAAAGGCCGATCAGATAGGCCAATCAGATGACGCACTACCACGGATGTATTAAGAGCGCACTACTCCTGAGAACATTTTCAAAATGGCGGCGTCCCTACATTCAGCGGTCTGGCAGTTCTACAAGGTGTCTGAACGGTGGCAGAACAGCAGTTGGCCCGCGGCCGCGGAACAAAGACGCTAGGAAGGCGGCTACTGCTTTTAAAAAGCGGCTGCCACCGGTGGTGCTCCGGCAAACATGTTTGTGATTACACCATTCTGACGCTTCTACTGCCTCTGGAGCACCGCTGGTGGTCCGCCGACTCATTGCTATCTGGGAAAAAGATGATACACTAGCGATTAGCAACGTGTGTATCGAGGAAATACCACGAGGCGGAAAGCTCCAAAGACATTTCAACACCACCAACCTCATCAGACATTTGAAGGTTAGTCACAGAAAGGAGGATGAGGAGTTTTCAAAGTTAGCTAACGCTAAGGCAGAGCGGAGTCGTGTAGCTAGCAGCTCCGGCGCCGCTCAAACAGCTGTTTCCCCGTGTGTGTGTGTGTCGGTCCGTGTGTGTGTGTCGGTCCGTGTGTGTGTGTGTGTCGGTCCGTGTGTGTGTGTGTGTCGGTCCGTGTGTGTTGGTCCGTGTGTGTGTGTGTCGGCCCGTGTGTGTGTGTGTCGTTCCGTGTGTGTGTGCCGGTCCGTGTGTGTGTGTGTGTCGGTCCGTGTGTGTGTGTCGGTCCGTGTGTGTTGGTCCGTGTGTGTGTGTGTCGGTCCGTGTGTGTGTGTGTCGTTCCGTGCGTGTGTGCCGGTCCGTGTGTGTGTGTGTGTCGGTCCGTGTGTGTGTGTCGGTCCGTGTGTGTTGGTCCGTGGGTGTTGGTCCGTGTGTGTGTGTGTGTGTCGGTCCGTGTGTGTGAGTCGTGTAGCTAGCAGCTCCGGCGCCGCTCAAACAGCTGTTTCCCCGTGTGTGTGTCGGTGTGTGTGTGTGTGACTGACTGACTGTGTGTGTCGGTGTGTGTGTGTGACTGACTGTGTGTGTCTGTGTGTGCTGAAGAAATGTGCAGTGATTGAAAGGACATTTTTTAGATTTTGAGCTAGGACAGAAAGCCAAACTGTTACTGATACATTCTCTAAACATGTGTGACTGTTATATAATGGCGTAATTTTCAGTTCATAAAAGTGATCGGTGATCGGTATCGGCCGATATGTCTGCCAGCAATCAGTGATCGGCCCCAAAAATCCTGATCGGAGCACCCTTAGTTCCAAATATTGATTAGCGGTTTTATTTACTACTAATAACCCGTACCACCCTGAAAAAACAGTAACGGTCGATCCCTAGTGCACTGTGTACTAGGGCTGGACCCGAATATTTGTTCGTGGGTTGGTATTCGATTTGAAAATTGGCATCCCCCTCCAAACGGTTCTCATTCGCGCTTGAATATGTTCGAAATATAATACTCTCTTTTACAATTTTCTTATATAGCCTAGCCATTTTAATAGGATGGACAACCCAACCTCGTTATACTTAATAAATATATTTGCTTCTTCTTGGACTACTAAAGTGTTCCTGCAACGGCAGTATTCTCTGACTAGAGCGCAGAACAGCGCAGTTTGCATGGACAGAAGTGCATGCCTGAGCTTGTATTTTGGGTTAAGCTGCGTTGCTTTGACATTGTGGAAAATAAAATAGAAACAAAATGTATTATCCTTTTTACCCGTTATTATCAATCTAAATTAATCTATTGCAAAATATAAGAGACTTTGAGATTTTACTGGGACGTCACGTGCCCCGGTTAAAATGCCCATGAGTTCAACGCCATTACTGTCACGATTCAGCGAAAAGAAGACAAAAATGCCGAAGACTTCATCTATGTGGGAGAACTTTAAATTAAGTGAGGACAAGACAAAGGAAGTGTGTCAAATATGCAATTTGAAACTGGCCTACCACAACAGCACATCAAGCTTGAGAAATCACCTGAGTTCTGTAAGTAGAACGAGCTGCTTTTATCCGCCATTTTACACGTGATGTGTGTGTGTTTTATATCATTAGTGAAGTCTCCGTTCTCGGAGCACAGCCCTGCTCGCGTGAGGCGCGCCGCTTCCTGCTCACGCTGTTCTGTAGTTTATTAAGTTTATTAATTCTGAACGTGTCGTGTCTGGACTGTCTATCTATATTGCACCAAATACAACACTGCACTCCCTTGTGAAGTCGTTTGATGAAAGTTTCTCAAAATAATCAAAATGCAAACGGACAGACACATAGAGATTCCTGCCTTTATTAGAAATAATAATATGTTCAGCCCTCTCTCCGAAGCTTCGAATATTAGATGCTCATTACTACCGAAGCTTCGAAGCTCAAAAAATGGTATTCGGACCAGCCCTACTGTGTACATTATGTATTCACTTGTGTAGTGAGTAAATTTCGACAGGGTAGTTTTGTCTCAAAGCGCGCAAGCATAGACAGTAAAAGAAATGGACACAGACTTCGACGGAGACCAGTGAAGTCTATTAGAAGTCACTGTTCCGGTGAGTGCTGAGCGTTACTGCGCAGCCTCAAACTGAGCTTGATGACGTAGATGTGACATGAGCAACCTGTCAGAAAGTTGTAAGTCTTCTGGTAGCTGTGCCAAGAGAAATCTCAATCATTCCCAATCTTGCAGAATAAAGGAATAAGGTTAACCGCAATTGACATTGAGATGGGTTTTTTCCATTGCCTGTATATTTTCCCCATCCCCCGTGAATATAAGTGTACCTCGTTACCCCTACTTCATTATTTAACAACATATACTTTTCTTAAAATATCCTAGTTGTTCGTGGATAAATGTTACTTCATATGAATTCACTTGCCACATACCGAAGTATTTCCAATCCATCAAAATGTTCCGATGCTTTCATTGGGAACTGGCAGTATAATTCACGCTTTACCCCCTTGCGCGCAAAGCTGTTATGCACTGAGCGGAAATTACTCTTCTTCTTCTTCGGTTTAATGGTAAATTGCAGTGGGGCAGAGTGTTACCGCCACCTATTGTCGCCCAACATAATATATACCGGCTTGTTTTCTTATTATCTGACTACAGTATAATGGTACAAAAACATGTATAAATTACATTTGTATAGTTCGGTTTCCACCGTTTCAATCGCTACGGCTGCAGCTTCCTCGTCCGCCATATTCACAATTTGACAATACGTTGGAGGTGCCGTGGCTTCCGCTACATAGCAAAGACAGCGACCTTTGAAGGCAAGTAGTGTGCAGCGTTTCACACTCAATGTTTTGACCGCTTTGAGTGCAGCGTCCGGGTACTCCATAGTGCACTGCTGTTGGCCATACTTCATTAGAGTATATGCACTATGTACTCACAAAAGCAAGTACAGAAGTGCACATTAGAGACACAGCATAGGTATGTCACATTTTGAAGTAGGGCAAAGAAATTAATTGAGTAATACCTTGTGTCTTGGATGTGATTTATGGGAGCCAATCATGTTTAAATTGAGTGCTATGAAATACATTTTTAAATTAAATATAGTTTCATTAAATTCCTCCATGCCAGCATATTGCATAGGGTAAAGAAAGAAGCCACTGGCTGCCACTCATTACAGCCAGGCACTAACCATAGACACTGGATTGTCCTGCATGTCTGTCTATTACAGACATGTGATTTATGGGAGCAGAGTTCAGTTCAGATAGCTTTATTGTCCCTCAGTGGGAAATTTAATCTGCAGTTGGCTGTACAAAAAAAATGTGCAGTGCTACAAATTTTTTTTTTTTAAATTGTAGGTTTACTGCTGAATCTTGCAGATAGATAACAGGTTATGCTGTATAGTTAGTTCAACTGTTCAAACTACAAGTTTTAGTAAGGCTGTTTCAGAATTAGAATTGTCTTATCTATAAATCAAATCATTATCTCCAGTTCGGAGTAGGGATGGGCATTCGATTACATTTTCTTCGTCGATCGTCGGGAGAATTAATGATCAATTATCGATTAATCATTAATATTTTTATATTAAAATTCATTATTTATTTAACTTTTTATAAATTAAAAACGCAATGAAAATACAAAAATACAGCGTGTTTTTACCTCGATGAGATCTTAATTACAAGAAGAACAACGTGTGACAGTTAAACTGGAGGTTAGGCTAAACTTAAAGATATATGCGCTACGGTGTTTAATTTAGCAGCGGAACCGTTGCTGCGAGCCGGCGTTGTTAAACAGAGACCCTCGTTTGTTCCAAAATAATAAATAAAAATAATCATGTTCAATAATAACTTAACCATAACTTAACCAAAAACATAATACTACTTAGATCTGACAGGTTTTGTCAAAATGTAACTCAAAACTATCCAAGGCACGGACAAAGCCTAATGCAAAATAACCAGTTACTCACATACAACTTCTGCACCAGTCTAATGGCTTTTGTTGAGAAAAATAAGCAGGTTGACATGATCTGGGGTCTAAGGTTCACTTAATACATCCATGGGTCAGACGCGACCGCTACCTGTTGATCGTCAGTCCATCCGCCGAACACACCCGCCGGCACGGGATGCACAGGTACCTCCGCGCTAACTTGGCAAGCCCGGCCCGAGGAACCTCGTTCCGTTCTTCGTTTCGTAGTGAGTTTCTACCAGTCTGGTGATGGTACGTCGTGACGGAATGTGAAATGCTGGTTCCAATATCCATCTCAATGAACGTGCAGATCCCTCCGGTAATTTCCTCTGCTCGTTGTGCATCGCAGCTCCTCCGTGCTAAGGCCGAGTTGATGCTAGGTTGAGACTGAGAGCACAACGCACCGCCACCGACATTAACCAGGGTCGGGTGCACTTTGTTTAAGTGGTACATCATTTGAATCGTGGCCGTGTTGTACTTATACACGGCGTCGCAGTGTTTGCAGTTAACTAAGTCGTTTTTTAAATCAAAATGGTCCCACGCTACACTTCACCGTGACCTCTTCATGTTTACTTTGAATCAAAACGTAACTCGCAGCTAACTGAGCAGCCTATGGCGCCCCCGGGTGGTAAAATGTTTAATTACTGCTGACACACTGGAAATCATTACATTGCTGCAATCACACTACACAACGCATCCTGCATTAGTTTAATCGATGACAAATTAACGTGATCGACGAAATTCTTAATGATCAATCGTCGATCGTCGATTAATTATGCCCATCCCTAGTTCGGAGATACTTTAAGTATGCAACCCAGACTAAACTTCTATACCAGCCCATGTATTAGGGAAAAAAATTATTATCACGATTATTTTGGTCAATATGGAAACCACGATTCAACAGTGAAAACACCTAGAACTGTAAAATTTCCCTTAATACTTTTCCCATTTGAACTTTCTTTTATCTGCAAAACGTATTGTGCAAAATAATAGTTTTTCTCGATTACTCTGTTTTTGTGATCATTAGGAGCCAAAATCGTAATCACGAGTAATTGCACAGACCTATGTGTCAAGTCTACCGTTTAACTTTTACTTTAGTGCTTTTTTTCCTGACATTTAAAGAAATACGCCACCGTTTGTTGAAATAGGGCTTATCACAGTCTCCTCTAGATGTAAATAGGTGGGCAAACGCATTTTTTGTCTCAGTCTGGTGCCGAAGATGAGTTCCGCCCGGGTCTTAATACTGACAGTCCTTAGTTGAATCAACTACCTACAGCTGTGCAGGCAGGTAGATCTAGCCACGCCCCTTGACCTACTTTCAGGCCGCACCAGCAACACACACAGGACGGAGAGAATAGCTGCCCCCATAACAGCAGCACTTGAAACCCCCCCCCCCAATTTTTGTCAACATATTGGCGTGAATATAGCTGGCTATTTTTCCTACAGTAGACAGTGAATGACGATGGACATGGCAGATTTTGTGAGAGACAAAGAGGATGACTTCTCAGACAGTCAAGATCCAGAATCATACTTCTACGAACCAGAGTATTCAGAAGAGGAGCTGCATGCTTTGGGAATAGAACGAGAGGAGGAGGAGGTTGCGATCGCTCAACAGCCTGAGGACTTGAGGATGAAAGCCAACACCATCTGGTGGTGTGAGTGTGCGGGAATATGCCAACATATGCCATCTGAAATAGAGTGTCTGTGATGTGGCGAGTGGGACAAAGTACCGCCGGACAAGATGAGCGTGCTGCCCACAGTTGTGTCGCAGCTACCAAGGATTTCTCAGCGTTGATCCATCCTGCAGTCCTCAACGTTTTTTTCGGTGTGATAAACTGGGAAAAAAACGCCGAATGGATCCAATAAACAGCTGTCCACAGAGTACGTGATTACTGTAAACATGACGCATGGTTACTTTACGAGATAGATCAACCAATATTAGACCTGTAATCACACAGAGTTGCTGCATGATGTCTCTGCACCAAGTAGCAGTGCTTCGGCTGTCGGCTACTTCCACCCAATATAGTCCCAAATCAATATATGCCTAGGAAATCGCCTAGTCTTATTTTGCGTTGCTATTTGTACTTGTTGTCAATATGCAGGCCACAATAAGTAATTAGGTTGTTTGTTATTGTTGGCTCACTTTTACTCACAACATGCTAACCGGCAACAAAGGATTCCATTCACTATGCTAAGCTAGCAGCGCCGCCGCCGGACTGAGACAATGCATGCACTCAGACAAAAAATGTGTTTGCCCACCTATCTAGAGGAGACTGTGATAAGCCCTATTTCAACAAACGGTGGCATATTCCTTTAATCATCATAAGTGATATGAAAACATCAGATTTCCACCTTGAAAAATAGTCTTCCAAATTAGAATTCAGTGATAACCACAGGTTGTGGAGCACCTGTCCTGCATGGCTAACAGCACTGTCAGCAATGGGGACATCACATTGTTGGACAACAGCAGAGAAAGCGCTGCCAGAGACTGCTCTGATAAAGGAGTAGGTCAGCTGAGCTCACTGGCGTTCAGCACCAGACCTGAGAGTTTCCAACAGTGGAAAACCAAGGTGAAGAAACAGGGCGTGCATAGCACACTGCTCTGCCCTCCTTTTCCATCACTGTTTCCATTACAGTTGGGTTGTCCAGTCCATTTTTAAACAAGACTACCTTTGAAAAACTGTGTAACCTGCTATGCTATTATATAGGTTTGTTCAGTGTATAATGACAGACCAAAAACTTTCAACACAAGGTTTGAATTGGAGGCTCCTCACTTGATGATTTGACTTATGGACGTTTCGTTGGCAGTCCTAATTTTTAAGATCGGATGTCATTACAATTAAGTTTTAGGAAATGTTTAGGACATCAATTAATTAAATAAAAATAAATACTAATTTTCTACAAATAGCATGAGGACACAGCAGAAGACTGTTAAAGGAGCCATTGTACAGAAAGTGAACTGATTGGACTTGTTATATGCCCAGTGTACTACCAAGGCCTCACTTAACTGCTAAATGGGTCTTTTGCATCAGTCAGTAGAAAAGGAGTGTGTATTGTCAACCAATGGGTGGAATAGAGACTCCTTGCTATTACACAATTTCATTAAAATTCTCCATAACAGCGTATTGCACAGGGATAAATAAAGAAACAACCCACTGTCACTCATTGCAGCAAGGCACCAGAAGAAGATCACTCTCACTGAGCAAGCCCGCCAAGCCGAAACCCGCTGGCTCACTGCTCGGCTTGCACAGCTGCCAACACACTTCCTTTAAAGGAAATTTCCAGCAGCTGTGTAAACCATGGGGGTTTATTCAAAAGGCACTTACCACTGCATAGAAGAGGCTGGTGGAGGGGAAGCAGGAAAAGTTTGGCTTGTGAGAGGGAGCCCATGTTAGGTTAATTAATTTGATAGGGCTTCCAAGACATTGGGCTAATAATGTGCAGGTGAAATGAAAAGTTGTTTGTGAAGGGGAAATTCTGTACGTTCGACATTATCACTTGAAAGCAGTCATCTTCTCTTCACCACTCTGTGTTTATGAATGGGACTTTCCCTTTAAAAGGGGTTAGGAGACAAAGTTTAACAAGTCTAGAGCATGACAAAAGTGTTGCACATATATCTGTTGGCAGAGCCATCAATTTCCTCCTGTCTGTGTCAGATGTCTCCTTCTCCAAAAAGCCCCTCTTGTTAATGTGAGGGTATTCTTTCCAAAAGGGATACAACAGAGCTCATTCAACTGTCAACCAGGACAAAACACAATGAGCTCTTCAAGGTCAGTTCCTGCCAATGTGTAAATCACTGCCAAATATTGACTTTGACCAACAAATGGCACTGGCCCACTTTGACTTGTCTGCTAACAATAGCTATCCCCCCACTACATATACATTCAAAAATTGGGTTATAAACAGGGTCCCAACCGTGGCTCTCCCACCATGGGTCAGACATTTGATTCCCATTGCATTTCCAAAAACAAAATTGTACTTTCTCTTTCATTTATCTAGATATTTTCCGATAAGGGGGGAGAGGAGGAAGAGAAGTCAGACGAGCGCCAACAGTAAAAGTTCAGTTCAGATTCTATTGTTGTTTGCACAAATAACGGTTCTCAAGTTGCAGCGCTTTACTTGGATTTTTTGTTTCATAATTGCTTTATTTGGAACTTATCATCAGAATCCTGAAGATCCGCCTGCGGGTTTCCAGTCAGCTACAACAGCACAGACTGAGTTCTGCATAAGTAAGAAATACAGGAGTGTTCAAAATGTTCTGCATTGTTATAATTACATTAGTTTTCCAAAGTTGCCAGTATGCATAATATCTCAGTTTGTCCCCCCATACCTTGTAGTTTATGTTAAACAATGGGTGGGCATTGGGTGTGTACCAGTTGTGTAAGTGGTATACGCCCATAATAAAAACACCAAAAAAATGTATTCATTCCTGGAGTGTTCATACTTTCCTGAGGGTGTAAGCAGCCTGGTTTCCACCATATTTATTGTCCTTTTGATGTCTTGTAATGTCTAATGAAGTAAGCACTAAAATATAGTGAAAACAAGTAAAATAAATTGCCTTACTTCACAACTGTCTCTGAAATGTGTGTCTAAAAATCCCATCATATCCCAGAAATTCCATAACCAGGGGGTCCTCAGTTGGTAAATGTGTTTTATAACACTCCCATCAACCCCAGAAAATTAAGGAAAAAGACGATTCATCTACTCCCAGCATGACAAGCACTTGCCTTTGCCAATTACCCTGCTATTCTTATTATATGCTGCACACAAAATTGCCACATAACAGTTTCTTTCCTGAGAGTACACAGCACGGGGGGGGGGCAGGGGACTACAGAGCATGCCCTACATGAACAAAGTCAGAAGGGAGGAGGGTAATCTCATTGCCATGGAGACGGGTTCTTTAGCCCTGGAGGCAGGTAAGGGTTTGTGAACTCAGGGGACAGGATGCGACGTCGTGCAGGCATTCAGAGCAGCTTCCTGCTCAGGTAGCTCTAGATAACATGCAGCAGAGAAAGGAAGGGCTGTTTGGGTGAGTCTCTGCTCAGGCTTTTGACTTTGGCTGCATGAATGGAATGACAGGAAAATCTCCTCCCACCACGCAATCCAAGAGAGACAACCGCACACATGCAGAAGTAGTGGGCTGCCTGTACTGCTGAATGGAATATTTTTGTTTTAAATATGGTTTGCCAGACTTGTGCAACTTATCCTCCTCAACTGAAACCGTCTAATGCTTTTGGGCAGCCAGCTGCTATCGCTTTCAGCTGGGACATTTCTGTGAAACTCAATACTGTTCAACACATGAGCATGTACAGTAGGAGCTACAAGTTCTAACACGGACACAGATTTACTGTATGTAGATGTATCACATCTTGTAAGACCTTCAAACTTGAATAAGCAAACAGATTGAGGAACCGTAACCCTTGCAGCAGTGTTTGTTAATATCTGATGAATGCCTGATTGTGTCAAAGACACAGGAGAAACACTGATGTAAAAGAGTGCTACAAGAGGATTACTCACCCACAACCATGAGTGTGAACTCGAAACCTCTCTTCACAGATTTTCTGTAAACCTGGTTGGGAAGATTGGCAAAGCCCACATAGCCCTCCAGGTTCTTCTGTAGCTGTGGACCAAAAATAAACAACTCATTTATTTGAGCCGCAGGTGTGTCTACATACAAATATTCAATTCTAAAAATAGGGAAGAAAGCTAAAAATTGCAATTGGCTAACACTTAATACGTTTACATGCACATAATATTCTGGTTTTGCCCTTATTGCTAAAAAGACGAATTTTCCGACTAAGCTGTTTACATGGCTATTGAAAGTGAATATTCCACTAATATTCCTGTTTACATGGAGCCGTGCAAAATAGTATTTTTTCAAACGCATATTCCGAATGCACTGTGTACATGTCCAAGGAATGTCTCCAAAACCTGAATAATACCGGCAGCTGTGGCTCAGAGCGGTTGCCTGCCAATTGGAAGGTTGGTGGTTCGATCCCCCCCGAATTTCCCCAGATGCTGCGCATCGGAGTGTAAATTTGTGTGAATGTTTATCTGATGAGCAGGTGGCACCTTGTGTAGGGCAGCCCCGGCCACAGCGTGTGAATGGTGAATGGTTCCTGTACGATGTTAAAGCGCTTTGAGCAGTCGATAAGACTGGAAAAGCGCTATATAAATACAGTCCATTTACAAATCCCACGTCTTACTTGGAAATTCATAATATAAATTCGTCATATCCAAACGGAATGTGCTGTTTACGACCTGTGTCAAATTCTGAATTATTATCATATTCAGAATAATAGTGGAATATTGGTGTGCATGTAAACGTAGTCAGTGAATTTTTTATGAGCCAACTTAACTACAATCTAGAGGCCCTGCAGACTGATGAGAAATAAGTAGAGAGTACTTACAGCTGGGTGTGAGAGCAGAGAGGTTGTCAAGATGACAAAAAAAATGATATGGGAAGGCAGCGGTCCATAAGGAAGGTCCATGAGGCAGGAAAAAAACAGAGAGAAAAGAACCATAGAAAGAAATTAGTAAAAGGACACAACTATTATCAGGGAATATCAATCGAGCTCATTGAGTTACTGTAGGAACAATGGAAACACTTTTAAAAAAGGCTGGGTTAAAATAACAGTAGCACAGTAAACACTAAGAGTGTCACGATTTTGATTTTAAATCGAAATCTATCGAAATTAAGTCACATTCTTGAATATCGAATAAAAAAATGGAATCGTCGATACTGCCACGCCCCCATGTCACGTCCGGTCGGCCTGTCAAGCGGGAAAAATACACACGTGTTGAAGTGCTGCGAGTTAGTCAACCTCCTCTAACTTAGCTACAGCCAGTCAGAAGATAGCATGGCAAGTGCAGATGCTGGAGACCCATCGACAGAACTTGAGCCCCCTCCTCTTTCACTGAAGTGTGTGAAAGTATGGAAGTATTTTGGATTTTAAGTTGACAATGTAATTAATGTAATAAAATTAGTGCTGTCAAGCGATTAAAATATTTAATCGCGATTAATCGCATTAATGTCATAGTTAACTCACGATTAATCGCAATTAATCGCACATTTTTATATTTTCTAAATGTCCCTTGATTTCTTTTTGTCCCATTATATTACTTGGAAAAGTGGATCGGCTTGCTTTGTGCAAATGTTTTTTGATTGAAAACATCATTGTCATATACGTAGTGTTCAATTTCACACTAAAATTCACACTTGGAACTAATAATCTGCCACATAATGTAACACTGTTACCTCGATTTTCCATTGCAGATAGTACTGCCTCATAGGGCTGTCAACTTTAGTCGTTTAGTCGACTAATCGCTCGATGCCGTCTTGGTCGACTGACATTCTCATTGGTCGACCAGTTGCATATTTTTTTTTTTTTTTTTTTTTTTTTTTAAACCAATGAAGACATTTTCATTGATTTACTCCTTGATATTTATTCCTTTTATAAGCAGTTATATATTACTGTATTCTAAATTTAATTAGCCTATGTTTCATCCCCAACTTTAAATACTTTAATTTCGGCTATTTTGTAACAGCGCCACAGTTTAGTGCACCACGTTGAACACTCGGGAACCACGTGTGGCTGCATGGCTGCACTGCTGCTTCGCGCTCAGTAAGGAATATAGGTAGTTTTGCTGTATTCATTCAGTTAGAACGCTAGTTGTTTTGGCTTTAGTGGACAAAATGTCCAAGAAATCTAAATCTTTTGTCTGGCTGCATTTTACAAAACAAGATGACAAGACTGTGGAGTGCAAGCTATGCGGCCTAAAGCTAACTTACCATAGCTCAACGACCAATATGGCCTATCACCTAAAAGCGGTAAGTGAGAAATACACGTGTCAGACAGCTTGCTATGGCTAATGTCTAAAACTTTATATAATTTATATATTTTATTGGTTATGTACTAGGCACATCTCCAGGCCATGCCACAGGCGTCAGGAAGCACCCAGACGAAACTGGAGTTGGTCCATCCTCTGTCAGCGAAGAGAAAGGAGGACATCACTAAGGGGATTGTACATTACATCGCCCAAGATATGAGGCCAGTCAACACAGTGGAAGGAGAGGGCTTTAAGAACATGTTTAAAATCGTCGAGCCAAGATATACTGTGCCAGCACGGGAGACTGTCATGCGTGCGCTACGTTCGCGGTTTGATGGACTTAAAGTAAATGTAAACCAGTTACTCCAATCCGCCGAGGCTGTAAGCCTCACAACTGATTTGTGGTCTTCGCTTAGAATGGAGGCATACATGACAGTCACGGCCCATTTTATCGATGCGGACTGGAAAATGAATAGCGTTGTGTTAGAAACAAAGCAGATGGATGAAGCGCACACGGGAGAAAATGTCGCTGCGCGACTCACTCAAGTCGCGGACACGTACCACATTCCACCAGAGAAGCGGGTGTCAGTGGTAACGGACAACGCTGCCAACATGGTCCTTTCGGTGGAATTACTGAAAGGATCCGGTCGGTGGCCAGATGTGGAGTTGGTTAGGTGTGCAGGCCACACCCTGCAGCTGTGCGTAAATGCTGCCTTAAAAGAAGACCCGGTGTCGCGCACGGTGGCTGCGGCGCGCCGTCTTGTTGGGCACTTCAAAAAGGGACACAAAGCAAAAACGGGTCTCAAAGAGAAACAGGTGCAGCAAAAAGTTCCTGAGCACAAACTCATCCAGGATGTGGCCACCCGGTGGAACTCCACCTGCTTTATGTTGGAGCGACTGTTGGAGCAGCGCTGGCCCATCACCGCCGTTTTATCGGACCCCAATTACACCAAGTGGAGTGACAGCAGCACTTTGGACATGACAACAGAGCAGTGGAATATGGCTGAAGACATCACAGATGTTCTTAAGCCCTTTATTACACTGACCGAGCTGTTGTCGGAGGAGACTAACACATCCCTGTCTGCGGCCTTCCCAATGCTTGAGAATCTAAAAAAATTTCATCTTGCCATCACAGATAACGATAGTCCAACAAAGAAGAAGATGAAACTTAAGCTTGTGCAGGAAATAGATAGTCGATGGAAACTCAAAGACCGAGTTGTGACGACAAGCTGCCTGTACATTTTAGCTGCAGTACTGGACCCACGCTTCAAACAGCTACCTTTTCTTAATGATGAGAAACGGGATGAGGCCTATTCTGAAGTCGTAAAACTTGCACAAAGTTCAAGCCTCTCAGGAGACAGCGCAGAACAGACAGGGGATGATGAGGACCCGTTGGCAAAAAAACAGAAAACGGCAAAAGAGAAGGAGATAGCAATGCTTCTTTGTGGACATGGTGCAGAGGATGACCCTGATGAGCCAAGCGCACAAAGATCCTCTTGCGACGAAATTAAAGATTATCTTCAGGACAGAAGTAAAGTGGACACTGCTGGGCCACTTGCGTGGTGGAAAAATAATGAGGAGAGATATCCACGACTTGCTCGGGCAGCCAAACGCCTGCTCTGCATCCCTGCAACCTCCACTCCTGCAGAGCGCATATTTTCCAAAGCAGGGTTTATTGTTAACAAGTCGAGGAGCTGTCTTTTACCCAAGAATGTGGACATGTTAGTGTTTTTGGCCCACAACATAAAAAAGGTGGACTAGACCTGCAGATATGTAAGTAGCCTTAACGGCTTTATTATGCTGACTCAGATTGTGTTTTCTTATGTTTTTGTTTTTATTTGTACACTTGACTCGTTTGAAAATAGCCTAAATAATGTAACAAAACGAAAATACACCTGCATGCCTTCATACTATATAGCCTGTTATTATTAGGATTGTTTTTTAGGCTATATGTTTTTTTATGTGTTTGTTTTAAAACGCCTAGATTGGCTGGACAAAAGTTAACCCATAGCTTTGAAAGTAAAGAACAATATACAGCATGTATAAACGGGATTCTTTGTTAAGATTTGTCATTATTTGGCAGTTTTACCAGTTATATTTTTTGTAGCGTGTGGTGTGGTCAGGTGCGTGATTGTGACGTCACTATAGACCAAGGACAGAGCTCCTCACTTTGCAGTTAAAAAAAATCACTTAATTTTCAAAGAATTGTATTATTATTATAGTTTTATGTATTATTGATGTCTTTTCGTTGTTGTTTTATAAATGTTCTATGACGATTGTTTAATAAATGTTCAATCAAAATGCAAAACATCGCGTCTTTTTTTTTTTTTTTTTAGTCGACTGATCGCTGCGCAGGACAGGACTTTGGTCAACTAAGCATTTCTTTGGTTGACTACAGCCCTACTGCCTCATGCCTGAGGCGAGCGCGGCTGGTCCTACTGTCTATGGGCTCATAGCGTCGTCAGCGGCATAGCCGTCGTCATAGCGACTGGTTTCCCGTGACTCATTTCCTGGTTCCTGATTCTCGTTCATAACCAACGTAAAATCAAGGAGAGAGTTAACTTTTCCTGCTGCAGGTTTCCCACCGTGGTCAGAAAGAACAGAGGAGACACTTTGTTTCTCTCTCTGACTGTAGAGTCACTACTCGCTCGCTCCGAAGCTAATCGCCGTGACGAACCTACTATCTAGCTACGCGGCTAGCAAGCTAGCAAGCCCAAACAGCGGCCAGTTTCCGGTCTGCGAAACCCGCCCTTCAATCAATACTATTGGCCAAGCGTCCAAGGTAACGTAACCCCATTTGTTCAGGTCCTATCCCCTGACCAATCCGCTATCCTAACTACTCCCTAACCCCAACCAATCGGGCTGCTTTGTAGGGCGGGTCTTGGCGTGGCCATAGTGGGATTCGTAATTTTACTTCCTGTCTAGCAAACTGTCTATGCGTTAATCGCCCGATAAAAAAATTGTCGGCGTTAAAATGGGTTTGCGTTAACGCCGTTAATAGCGCATTAAACTAACAGCCCTAAATAAATTTAATGTAATTATTATGTCGTGCTACTAGCTAGTAGCTAGCTAGTAGGTTAGCCTGCAGGTTGGTGAACAGAGCTTCTCTTAATACATCCATGGCTTTATCTCTCATCCACGTTATAGGCTTTACAGCATACAGCCCTCGGGTGTATCGTAAGATAGCTAAGTGTTAAACGCTAAACCCACATTGGCTCTTAGGGACATATAAGATATTACGTTACCTAGCTACCTAACTAGCTCCATTATTTAGCTTGACCTGCATTCTGCTTTTTTAGCTTTTGCCATAAACCACTAACCCGTTCTCTTAATACATCCATGACTAAACTAGATGACTTCTCCCACTCAGACAGCGATCTCCTTGTCCTGTCCAGAGCTCATATTACTTGCCTGACTCTTTATTTGATCCAAAGATGATTAAAAAAAACTACTTTAAAATTGTAACTGTACAAACATTTTATTTGTTTTGATTTGTGATCCGTTTTCTGGTATATAAAATATTACACACTTTCATATCTACTGTGTGTAATATATAAACATATGCTACTTATATGTAGCGTTACACGTTTAACCCTTCTATCACTGTTGATGTTGTACCGTCTTTGTCTCATATTACGATATGAAAATAAATTAAATGATTTTATTATCACCAGGAGGTGAAAATGAGAGCCACCATACATAACGTTTAACTGTATTACAGACAATAGGACATACAGTAAATATATTGTATATAGCCAGGCACTGACATCAACAGTCAACGACAATGTTCATTATAACACTTAACTTTGGCATGTGTTAATTAGTAATGCTTATCTAAATAAAAATGGATGTTTTGAGAAAACCACGTCGATGTAATCACTATGCCTGTAACGTTATCTTTAGCTATGGTATGTACAGTGTTACCGTTGTCCCATGCTAGCTACCGCTACTAGCCGATAGCCCCGGCTGTTTTGGGAAACGCTTATGAAGTTACATCCACGTTACAGGCTTTACAGCATACATACATACATAAATACATACATACATACATACATAAATCATATACAGTATATACATATATATCATAAGATAATACCATGGATGTATTAATAGAACACATGGTGAATCACAGCCATTAGCTGGAGCTATATCTATTATAGCTACATGACCATGGTACAGGACCCAAAACAGTCATATCAGCATGCGCAGTGCAGGCGGCGTGTACGGGCGTAGTCCCGCGTATCTGCTCGCGTCCATTAAGCGCGTTCATCATTTCTAATTTAATATATCTGGATTCGCTACTAGTGAATGTTAAAAATGTTAAAAACGTAACGTTTTAAACAAGGACCCTTTAAGTGTTCGGGCTGGTAATTTGATATACCCCGAAACGTTTCTTTCGCCATGCAAAGTCTATGTGAAAAGTCTTTCTGGGTCATGGAGTGCAGTACCACACCTATCCGCTAAGCCCATGGTGGCTTTTAGACATGGCGCTGTTCCTGGGGGCTTGTGCCTAATCCTAGTGCCGACGTTGGGGGCTTTAACACCAAACTCCGTGTCTGCCCTCAGCATTGTCGATAAACTTTTTTTTCTTTGTACTTTATTGACAAATTGTCAAGTTTTCAATTGACTGAAGATATGTTATTGTTACTTTATGTTGTTAATAAATGTTTTAAATTTGACAATGTAATGTGGTACATTGTAAACAAAGATATTATATTACATACAAGCCTAGTCTAAAAATGGCATAGCAATCTGTGCTTTAAAAAAAGAAGTAAAAATCGAGAATTGAATCGAATCGTGACCTTAGAATTGAAAATGTAATCGAATCGAGGATTTGGAGAATCGTGACACTCCTAGTAACCACACTAACTTTTTGCCTTGGTTGCACTGGTGCGCCTAACTTTTTTATTTAGGTGCACCAGCACAAAATGTAGGTGCATGCCCCCCCCCCCCCCCCCCTTTGCTGTCGTATGCCCCTCAAATGGCCAAAACCTGTAATTTGGCCTTCTTCTCGTTTGGCCTTGGCTAAACCAGCGTGCCACACTCCCTAGCATCAAAATTCTCCAAACTGCCCCCCCCCACCCCTACACACACACACAGATTCTTATCAGATCTTCCACTAGTCCATGACTAAAAATCATATCTCTGTATTTTTTACAAAGTGGGCTAAAGTTTTAAGTCAAAGCCATTTTTCACATGCTTTCATGAAATGCAAAGACACGGTTTACTTCTCAGTTTGAAAATATACAGCTGAAACATGTGAATGAAAATGATCTGAATTTTTTTTTTTTAATAGGTAATATTTAAAAAAAAAAAATAATATATATATATATATATATATATATATATATATATATATATATATATATATATATATATATATATATATATATATATATATGCTACATGTTTGCTACATGTCGCCCCCCCCACCCCCTCTCTCCTTTCATGTCTTCAGCTTTCCTATCAAATGCCCTGCCACCTATATGTCCAAAGTATAGACCCATAGTTGCTCCATAGTTCTGTAATTTTAATTTACAAAGTGAAAAACTTGTGCTGCAGATGTGTGCTGTTTTCTAACAGTTTGGTCTAGCAGTAAATAACTTTTTCACGGGCAATTTGTATTCATAATTAGACGGGTGATATCGTGATGTATCATTATAGGATTGTCTAGCAATATATATAGATTATCGCAGAATTGCTGTATTGTGATATTATCGATATCTTGAGCCATGTATTGTGTAGAGCTGGGCGTTATGGGAAAATCAATATCCAGATATGTTTGACCAAACACATCGATATTACGACGATATTGTAGGATTGACTATTGGTGCTTTCACAAAATATTTACACAATGAGATTTGTGATAAATAATCATGAATAACATGGATATAATGACTAAGTGGGTGAAGGAAAATAATACAACAGCTAGAACAGTTTGGCAAGGTTATATATATATCTATCCCTTAGTACATTCATGTGGATTTTTATTTAGTTTATTTAGTATCTTTTATTGCCCATATTATTCATGCGAATTTGTTATTTTATCATCCTGTTATGATGTATGTGTATGTTGTGTGATGTCTTTAAGCTACTAGGACCTTGAATTTCCCCTTGGGGATCAATAGAGTATCTATCTATCTATCTATCATGTGATTGCAGTAGACATACAATTAAAAAAAAAAAAATATATATATATATATATATATATATATATATATATATATATATATATATATATATATATATATGAATCAATTTTTGGAAATCTATGAATCGATTTTGAATCAGTAGAGCTTCAATCGCAATTTGAATACGAATCAATTTTTTTGCACACCCCTAGTATCCACATTATTGGTGATTATTTATCAAAACTCTCATTGTGTAAATATTTTGCGAAAGCACCAATAGTCAACCCTTCAATATCGTCATCGATGTATTTGGTAAAAAATATCGTGATATTTGATTTTCTCCATATTGCCCAGCTCTACCTTCCGCTGCACAGCTTCCGGGAAGGCTGCTCTCATGTTTCCTCTACCTATAGCTCCTCCTATAGCTCCTCGATGATCCCTCCTCGGGGCAGAAATAAGAGCTTTGAGACGGCCTTGACTGAGCAGGAACAGATCAACTTCCGGTTCAGCTGAGGACCAAGGAGTCAAGGAAATATCAAATAAGGGCCATGAAATGCAGCCAGTGTAACTCTTCATGGATCACGATGCAATCTTTTAGTCAATCTTTTAAAGCAGACAATGTTGGATTTCCCTCGGTGGTATTCAACAATGGCTAAAGTGCTGAGAAAGAAGGACATATAGACCAAATGGTGCAGTAATAAAATATTTTTGGTGCAGGTAAAGCATTTTTGGTACATGCAATTTTAAATGCACGTACACAGAAAAAAGTACATTGAGCCCTGACATGTTACACAAAAAGTGTCAGCGGCAACTGTGCTGCTATAGTCTGATGCTTTGTGGGTAAGGTGCTATAATCTACAGGAGAGGGGTCACAAACACTGAGCTAGGTTGCAAGTTCTCAGCCAAACTATAACCACACATGCACACACTACTTACTTCAGAAAATAGTAGGCTCAATTTGGGTCTGTTTGTGCATCAACTTTCAGTTACAGGCAGACACGTTGTCTCACTATTCCTACTTATTGTTTTACTGTCACAGAAACGAAAACTGAGGCAACTTTTTCGTAGTAATTACAGTTGTACTACACAAAGTCAATGTAAAAAGTAAGTAGGGGGCAGCACTCTTTAAATAGTTAAGATGCTATTGTCAAAAGGTGGAACAAGTGCCATTCTCTGAAACAGAACCAATATCTGTGTTGTTTAGCTCCACGCCAGTGTCACTGACAAATGAAATCACTGCGACAATAAGTGACATGCACGGTGCATTTTGCTGTTCTAAACTACAGGAAACAATGCGGTGAGCCTCCAGGAAGCTGGGGTTACAAAGAGGTCCAACTCATCCAGAGGCAGGGCTCTGAGCACTGAACAGGAATTAAACAAACAGCAGAGAGACGATACCAATGCTTTCTGAAAAAAACCCTTCCCACGACCTTAGCAGAGCTCAGACATATCGTGCATCATCCCACACTATTATTCTTCCAAGCTGCTCTGTTGATACCACTTGGCTCCATTCACACTGCGTCCGAAAAAAGTCCCAAATTAGATTTTTTGTCTGACATGGGAAATAAACAGAGTTTCAGAGACGGGAGAGTTTACAGAAAATTCCTGTTTAATGTCTAATGGCAAATTTAAAGCTTAGTTGTTTTACATTTGACCTTATTTTAATAGCCCCGAATTCAACAACGGGGAACTTGAAATCTATGGCAAAATAGATAGCGGAAGGGGAGGGACATCCAGCATGTCAGGCTTTATCCCAGCAATTGTACAGCTATTGAGCCAAAATACTGACGTGATGAATGTTACTTTTCTGGTAGCTGAACCAGTAGGACTAGTTGTGGCTTATTATCAGCCCTGTATGACAAACATAGGCCATGTAGCCTGAACAAAGCTAGCTGTATGCCAGTGGGCATCCTATCTTACATACATAATGTTAGATGTATCTGCCAGTAGAACAATCGCAACATACCACTAAAAAAGTACATATGACACTAAAAGAAGAGGGGAACTATCAGTGGATGTCAGTGATGTCATATCTGAAAGTGGAACACAAGTGGCAATTTGAAAAATATTCAATAGTAGACAGTTTTAGATTGTGAAGCATGTCGATTAAAACATTCCTATTCAACTAGAGTTCAGCCTAACTGCAACCCTGAACCAACTGTCCACGTTTCTGGCTGTGCACCTTTAAATCACATGTTATCACTGTGCTGCTTCATGCTAACTCAGTAGCATTACACGCTGCATGCAATATGCATTCTCCCTTCACATGTGCAGTGAATCCCATGACTGCATGCCATTAACCATGTTTTGATTTCCACTGGGGTAGGGTTGGGCATCGTTTTGATTTTCCCAATTCTGATTCCAATTCTGATTATTCTTTTTGATTCCGGTTCTTATCAATTCTGATTCTTTGAGGGGTGGAGTTGAATTGGGTTACATGCTTATTTCACAGATAAGAGGAACATTTTATGTGATTTACAGTTTCACCGGGCTTAACGTAAAATAAAGCCACAAGAGTGCTGCTTACTGTGTGCCATGGCTGCAACACAATAAGCACCTGGAAGTACGCTGGCTGCAATGGAATCGTTATTCTATTGGAATCATTTGAAAAATTTGGTTTTGAATCTGGTCATCGGTTCCACATTTTTTTTAATTGAATTTTTGAAAAGGTACCAAGTTGGAACCGGTTCTCGATGCCCAATCCTACCTGTGGTGTGATCCCAGACTTACAAACTATAGAGAAAGGATAATAATATATCCTTCATTGATGACTTTAGAAATAATCAGGCTATATTACACCAACACCTGAACAAACTGAGAGCATCCTCATACACAGCTCTGTCATCTCAGACGTCCCCCTGGTATTTGACTGCCACGCCATCTGACATTCTCTTTCTGTCTGGCTAAATGCCTGACCTGCCCATCTGTGCTATGTCATTGTCACTATGCAAACAGCACAGACAATATGTTACTTGGCTCTCACTGCAATTTACCACCAACTTTAGTCCCATTATGGTCTTAGATGTTTAATCACTGCATGTACTTGTACTTCCTCTTCTTTTATAAATGGCAAGTTAAACTACAACAACTGCATGGTTGTGTGGCTTTGTAATGGATACACCACATCCAATCAGATTTGAATATTGTGAGTCAGAATGCAGTGGGATGACCAGGCATGTAACATCAAAACATGTCGCAATATAATAACAGTCTGTGAACTAACCACAAACTTAACAGGATCACGGATGAAATAAATGACGGTATGGTGCATGTGGATACATGCAAGTGCTAAATTGAGAATTATTCCTGTGGCTGTCAATGGAGATGTTCTAGTAATGTAACGTTCACTGACATCACATTGTGACTCAGCTGACAAGTTTCCGCTTTCAGTAACGTTACTATAGACAGACCTGTTTGACCACCTGGGAGGACAACACTCACCTATGTAACGTTAGCTAACATTTCTCACGCTATCCAATCGTATTGCTGGTAAACAACGTTAAAAGTCTAACGTTAAACCTAAATACTTGTGGTGGGTTTCACTGCAACAGCAGAAAGTTATCTTTTCTTGTAATGAGCGGGCTTGACTACGTAGTTAACGTTACTCACGACAATAACAGGAAATGCCAGGCTAACGTAGTTATAAACCAACTAACATCACGGCACTATTAACATTAATAACGTGCAATACTAAAGGTTATTTAGAGAGCCAAACTCCATTCATACATCTGAAGATAGTAACGTATACTAGAACGTTTAACCTTACTGCTACAAGTCATTCTAGCACTCATTAAGAGCCAGTTCTAAATTAAGCACAACTACATTGTTTTCACTCCAATACAAATTCTAAATGAACCAAGACTGAAATCTTAAGGATTGCCACTTTCAAGTTACACCATAACACAGCATAGTAGCCCGTTAGCGCCCAGCCTAAACGGGCTTAACTAACGTTAGTTAGCTTTACATTAAACAAAATTACCAGAAGACCACATCATTTCCCGATGTGTGTAACTTTAAGTTAACGTTAGCTAATTACGCTGCGCGAAAAAGCAATGAGACATTAAATTCAGATTTTTACATGAAGTTTGTTGTGACATTCCCCTATGAGAGTAGCTAGTTACCCGGGGCTAGGCTAACATTAAACACGGAACGACTAGCTAGCTACGTTATTCCCGAGCGGGTTTCTTAATGTCCAAGCATTTCGCTTCGCTTATGTAGAAACTGTTGGCTAAACAAAAGCCAACTCTTCAAAAAGTTAACGTTAGACTTGAGTCAACTTTACACACGGACGAGGAAATGTTTAAAAATCTGAGAAAACTCACCCATTATTCCGCCGTTCACGTCTGCTTTACTAACCAATACTTCTCCGCTTGACATAGCCTCTCACAAACTCAACTCAGAAGCACCCAAAAAGTAGTAGTAGTTGTACAGACTGTTGCACCTACTAGCTAGTGAGATCGAGTGGGATACGCACATTTTTGGACGTAATGGCATCATGTGAACGCAAGAACGTCAAAGCAAAATGCGTATGCTCTCCTTGGTGAATACCAACTGCGATGCATCGCGAGATTTGGATAGAACCAACTATTACATACAATTATATCCTCATACTACTTATAAGCCTACTTACTTACTATAGCCTGCTATACTATATACTATTACTAACTAGGAAAACACCAACTAAATTCAACCGGTATGTGATGAATATAGACTTGCAAAAGACTGGAAGATGTCTACAGCTACCTCTGAAAATAACTAATAAAGAAATTAAAATAGCACATAGCCCAAATTCACATCCACACTCACCACATAATATACACAAATACACAGTGATTACAGCTGAAAGAGTGTTTAGCTCTAAAAGAGCGCAACACACTCTTCCTGGCTCTTGGAAAATGAGACAGTCAACAGTGCCATCTAGAGGGTATTCATTTCTTTTCATTCATTCATCCTTGTGTTGCTTTTTTGGAAAGATCTCCCTATGGGAAACGGAACTAGCAGTGACATTGAGAGTCAAAATGGGGTTTAATTATTTAAAAAAAAAGAGAAGTGATGGCAGACAGTTTGAAAGCTGACTATGGCTCAGTTCTGGAAGTTAAAAATGGTTTATGAACTCATTGTGTGCTGGCCTTTGCAAAGTAAAAAAGAACCACTGTGTGCAGAGCAGCTTGTCATAGAGAGAAGCTAGACTTTGATGGTGTTTCACTTGTTTGTACAAATGAGAGGGACACAGTTATTGTTATTGTGTTTGATGTACAAGTTAAATGATTAGGATAAACCCATTGAGATGAACCATCTTGTTTTTGAGGGAGTATAAGAAGTTGTGTGACAAATGAAAAAAAGTGTTCAACTTCTGGCTCCTTTCAGACCTCCACACACCTGACCAACCACTGTCTGAAGTGGGTGTTCTTACTCCATTGCTGGTTTTGGAAAGTTACAAACATTTTCAGATACAACCCTCCAAATTCACATACAAGCATAAAACTCAAAGCACACCTGAGGCTGACAGGAACTACACAACTACCTCAGATACCTCAAGATATGAGGAGGAGTGGAATGTATGTGCAATGTTTGCACCTGTGTTGCACACTGTATTGTAGTTATGTCTTCTGTCTGGCCATTAATGTATTGTATTATATATATATTGTATTATATATATTATGTATATATATTTTTATGTGGCAGCCTTTTGTCCAAGACAAATCTTCCTTTGTACTTTTATCTGCTTTTTTTCTTTTTACTTTTGCCGTCAACTAATCTGCTAGATATTGAAGCACCAATTTTTTTCAGTTTGTTTAACAAAGCCATATTGAACATTGGTGCACCTGTTCAATTCATCTTGAATGCACTTGATGAGATATTTATTATTAAAATGTACTTGATGATGGTGACTATAATGCAATCTTTTTTCTTCTTTTTTCAGAGAGGGGCACATGAATGTTGTTGGCTGGGTGAACAGTGAAGTGTTAACCTGGCCCTGCTTGGGACAAATAAACAAAACTTGAAAAAGTAACGTAGATAAGCAGTGTTTCGTACAGAAAATCTACAATGGCTGTGTGTCTTATACTGTAGTTGTTGAGTTATTTCACTCTGGGTGATGGACTGACTGACATGCAGAACAATAGAAATAAACAAGGACAGACAGAACGATACAGTAGATCTACAGAGTGCTGCACAGGATTCTGGGTGGGTTTTTTTCTATCAAAGAACATAGCAGACATGAACCATCCTACGCAAGGCAGCAGTGAAATCAATGCACAGAGCCTGAGTAGCTTCACTGAGCTGCATATACGACATCCTCAGGCTCTGTCAAAGAGGAGAAGGAGCATGTCACATCACATTATATAAAGCTGGCAGCTGATGGCGGTACATGGGCCACCTTTCTCACTGTGTCATAACTATGTACTGATACTGTACTGATGTAGCTGATTAAGCTGTTGTGTTGCTCTTGCAGATGTTGTTGAAGAATAGCTGCTCAGAGACTGTAAATGATGTGATTACACTGACAATACAGCATTTTCTGGCTTGATTAATATCCTTCGACCCACTGTGGTTTTACAGTAATAGTGAAATTAAAGATTTGCCTCCATTGTTGTAAATAGAGATTCTTAACTACACACAGACTTTGTTCCAACAGATTAACATGGAATGTGTGCCCATCAAAATACAAACACATTATAGTTTGAGTTTATGTATGGAGATATGTATTTGAGAGATGAGATAATATTGGTAACAGCCTTTAAAAGATTGAAACATATTTGGTAATGCCCATGGCTAATAGTGTGTGTGTGTGTGTGTGTGTGTGTGTGTGTGTGTGTGTGTGTGTGTGTGTGTGTGTGTGTGTGTGTGTGTGTGTGTGTGTGTGTGTGTGTGGTGAAAATCGAATTAGGTTTTTTTTCTGTTTTATTCTATTCTGAATGGAAATATTTGTTTATACATTTTCTGTTCATGTCTTTATGTGGGTTGCCAGTAGATTGTTCTTCATGGCCTGGCCCCAGATTATATGATACTATCTATTTATCAACCAGTCTGGTTTGAATGAAACCTTTATTGCCCCGAGGGGAATTTGTCTTGCATTCAAGGGAGCCACATTGAGCACAGACAACAGTAAATAACAATAACAGTAAAAACCACTTTCCAGAATTTCCAGATAACTTCCTATTTGAGCGGCAGGCTATGGTTTGTCTTCCCAGTCTATCAGTTATGTAGCCTACATAACCTTATCTGTCCTCATATCACTAACGTCACCCATCGTGGACATGCTCTACATCCCAGCACATTATTGGTGGCACATTACAGTTTTCTTTACAACCTTGGTGATGCAGAGCATTTTAGTAAAGCGCCGTCAGAAGAGATCGCTCTGAAACGTGCTTTAAACATTTGTAGTGTTCCCTGGACACAAACCAGTAGGCTAGCCATTAAAAAGGAGTTCCACAGTATTGCAGGTGAATGATGTAAACCCTTTGAAACAAAAGATTATGAATTATAATTCTGTTAATGATGGTGCTGCAGCCTCAGAATGGGATTGAACCGACTCCTATCAGCTGTTGTGAAACCAAAAACTCTGCTCATCTCAGGGAAAATCAACTCAGAGATCAGGGTTAGACTCAGAGTTTGTTAAACCTCCTTCCTGAAATAGGGCCCTGGTCTGAAAAAAGGCTGCCTTTCTCCCTTTTCTTTTTCATGTTTTGTGTCTGCTTAATCCTTAATATTATATTAATTATAATGTTTTAGTTAATTTGCTACTATATCATTTGACATAGGCCTGTTTAGTGGGTTTATGGGTTCATCGTGGTTTTGCTATGGTTCTGCCTGCGATATGTGTGTGTGTGTGTGTGTGTGTGTGTGTGTGTGGGGGGGGGGGGGGGGGGGGGGGGTAGATCAGCTGCTCACCAGCTTAATCAAGGAGAGTGCATGCAGGTGTGCCTGATTAAGTCCTCTCAGCAGGGAGGGGCTGGGAACTCCTAAATTGTACAACAATGGGTAAAATAGTTCTGCAGTGAATGATATTTTTTAATAATATTTGGGGTGCCTATTGTTGTGAGTGCACATATCTGTATAAATAGTAATGTCAGAAGTAACTGTTCTATCCAAATGTAATGGTATTGTCCAGATCCTGAGAGTTTTGTTATTCTTTATTACAGTAAAATATTAAATAACAACAAAGACAATATTAAAAGATTATGGGACATATTAAATAGTATTATTAAAAATAGTTTGGCACAACAAATGTATCCTCAATATTTTGTTGATAACAACATAAGAGTGGATAATATGGATGATGTGGTCAACAGCTTTAACAATTTCTTTGTAAGTGTTGGACCAAACCTGGCAGAAAACAATTCCAGAACCATTACCATGTGAGGATTGGAATAACCTGATAGAAAGGACTCCAAACTCAATGCTCCTCACAGCAGTGAAGGAAACGGAAATAATACATATTGTAAATAAATGCAAATACAAAACATCTACTGATTGCAATGAAATTGATATGACAATTGTAAAAAAGGTTATTGAGGGCATCTCAGAACCACTAAAATAATCTGTAATCTATCATTTCTAACTGGTAAATTTCCAAACAAAATGATAATTGCTAAAGTTGTGACACTGTATAAAACTGGGGACAGACACCATTTCACAAATTACAGGCCTGTTTCTCTACTTCCACAATTCTCAAAAATCCTAGAAAACTATTAAATAACAGATTGGATACTTTTTTTTAACTTTTTTAAATAAACAAAAATTACTATCGGACAGTCAATATGAATTCATATCAAACTGCTCAACATCACTGGCAATAATTGACTCAATTGAGGAGATTACGAATGCAATAGATAATAAACAATATGCAACTGGAGTCTTCATAGACCTTAAAAAAGCCTTTCACACAATTAATCATAACATGTATCAACAAACTGGAAAGGCTTGGGATCAGGGGGGTATTATTGCACTGGGTGAAAACTTACTTAAAGGGTTGGTTCAGAATTTTGGACATAGGACCTCCTTCCAAAGTTAGCCAGTGTGTTATTTATCAGTGGAGACCGTTTTCAACACGTCTCATCCAGTCCTTCCAGTTGCAGAGTTTGCTGGTGCTAGGCTAGCGCAAGTCAACAGTAACGGCTATCCAGCCATTAAAAACAGCCTTACCCTCTCCACAGTACAACCGAGGCAAATAAATTATAACGCCAGACTATCGATGTAAATGTCTGTGTTGATAGAATAATGTTAGAAATAAAACTACCCTTGCATCGCATTGCAATAGTTATACGTTGTTCCCTGTAGTTGGTAGGCATAGGCTGTGATATTACCTGTTCATCAGTAGCTGTTGGTGTATCTGGAAAGACGGATGGAACCGCATGTGTTGTCAGTGACTTGTGGTCCTTTAGATTGCGGGGTTTTTCAAAGTCGTCTGATCTAAAATGATCACTACACATTCACCACTTGAGTAGAGTCTCCTCCGGTGTCTTGATGTCCAAGCCAGCAGCAAGAAGCCACAGTTGGTTCCTTTTCTGGATCTCCCAATGGACATTTGTGGAAACTTTGTGGTGCCCATCTGTTTGGTTTATTTTTACAATTTCTAAATTCACACTGAATAACCAAACATTGAAATATTGACTTAGAATCTCAATATAGTGACTTAATATAACAGGCTAATCAACAGCCTAGTAGGCTATTAAAAAAATGAAAGGATGATTTTTTTTAAAAAGGAAGCTTTGTGCATTGTGTAGGGGAGTGAGTTAAGTTCACCAAAAGTGGTTTGATATGAATAGGTCAAAAGGGCAAGCCGCATAATAGATTTATAAAAAATATTTACATAAAAAAATATAAAAAAATGTAAAGGATGATTTATTTGAAAAAGGAAGCTTTGTGCATTGTATGGGGGAGTTACTAGAGTTAACCAAAAGTGGTTTGACATGAATAGGTCAAAACGACAAGCCGCATAATAGATTTATAGCATTTTCTTTACGTAAACAAATATAAATAAATTTAAAGGAGTTTTTTTTTTTTTTTTTAAAAAGCTTTGTGCATTGTGTATGGGAGTTAGGAGAGTTCACCAAAAGTGGTTTTACATGAATAGGTCAAAAGGGCAAAAAAAAGGGCACTAGGCTCAGAATCCAGACTTGTGTGGACAGGATGTCAATTACAGCACACAATATTGTACTACTAATGTCATGATGTGATCATGGCAGCCCGCTCTTCTCCCTGTTTTGTGTTCTTTGTTTCCCTGTGTGTTTTTTTCCCCTTCATGTTTCCCCCTCTGGTGATGATTGCTGTGAGCTGGGGGCGCAGCTTGGCTGGCAGGTGGCGCCAGGTGAAACTCATTCCTAATCAACCTCCTGCAGTATTTAAAGCTGGCTCTGTGATCCACTTGTTGCCGGATCGTACAGTCTACTAGTGTGGTATAGTTGCACTCCTGGATCCCTGTGTAAATCTGTGTTCCTGGTGTTTTAGCTTGTGTAGCTAACATTTTCTGTGTTCTCTTTGGTTACAGTCTTCCTTGCTTGTTCATGTTCACGCTTCCTGCCTGCCTGCCTGCTTCCCAGACTGCTGATTGTAAGGGTTGGATACAAGCTTTATTTGTTTGTTGGACTCTGGACTAGGCCACACCACATGGTCATCGCCACCTAGCACGCTCTGGAGAGCGCACCAGACTCACCACTAACCACTGGATCCCCTCGACACAACCCCACCTTGTCACCAGAACACTGCAACATAAAAATTCTCCATTACAAATAAAAGTTGGGCAAAATGTATTTTAGATATGTCCTTATTCAGAACATGTCCCATGTGAGTGCTGAACTATATTACTAGGTTACTATATTTCTACTAATGAATGAATGTGAAGGCAGCATTCTACTGCTGTAGTTACTCTTCTCAAGTCAATATTTTCATAATGATATCAAACTTTTCAGAACAATGCTTTCCACAAGAAGAGGGAAAAGCGTTCCCTTTATCCATCAATGCAGATAGCATTGGTGGATCTGCAGAAGTTGATGAACTTCACAATGTAGAGGAATCTGAACTGTTAGAGGAAGCTGGAGTGGAAAGTAAGTATGTTATTAACCACACTGATCCTTTGTAAAACAAAGTGCAATGGGTGCGGATAGTAAAAAAATAATAATCAACTATTAGACGGATGTAGCAGTCACTTTGTTGAACACTCAGAAATAGCCCCCACCCTTACACTAAACAAAGACAATCAACACTGTTCTGCTCATCTACCTCATGTATATTTCAATCTTACAATTACAATATTGTTATTAATATATTACCATTGCACCGAACTGCCTTGCACTATATTTATATTTATACTTAAATCACAGACTATACTGATATTGCACCATTTCTTCCCTCTCTTCAATTGCTACTGTATATTTTTTGTAAATTTGTAAATTCTAGTGCAGTGTTATACCGTATACTTAACAGTATTGTTTTTATATTTCTTACTGCCATTTCTGTAGTTTATTCTTTATAGGTTAAGTGAGTGTTGTACTTGAGAGCAAAGATTAGCTGGAGTCAAATTCATTGTTTGTCTACGCAAACCTGGCCAATAAGGCTGATTCTGATAATTAATCAATAAGCATTATATGCATTGGAGGAAGAGGTGTAGTATTTTCCCTTTTGTGATTGTAAAGCACAAAACAGAGAAAACCAATGAAGATTAAATGTTATACTGTACTGAACTGTCTCACTGTCTTTGTTCTAAATTGCATGTAGAATTTTCTTTTTTCTTAATTAAAGCACCAAGAACCTCATCCACATAATTAACACGGCAGGTGAGGCACACACTTAAGGAGACATCAGTCGAAATTAATGGTCAGAACTTGAGGGCACTTATTGACACTGGAAGTAATCAAACCCTAGTACGCAAATGTCATGTACCCCATCAGGCTATCTGTACCACTGAGACGGTCCCTATTTGTTGTGTCCATGGCGATGAAAAACGTTATCCAACTGCTGATGTGTATGTGAAAGTGCAAGGACAGACTTACCTGCTAAATGTTGGTGTCACTGATAACCTGCCTTTTCCAGTGGTGTTAGGCCATGATTTGCCAGTGCTTCTTGACCTGTTACGGCAGCGTCTGACCTGTAATATGGCTCTGACCCGAGCTCAGACACGGACATTGACACAGCATCCAGGTGAGACAGATTGCACTCTGCGTTCCCTGCCTTTTTATGATGCCGAGGTTGAGGCAGGGCCAGGAAAGTCTCGCAAGTCTCGTAGGCAAAGACGGCAGGAAAAGTTCCATCGCACAGTGATAAAATCTCCTGTGATGTCTACCCCTGAGATGCCAGTGGGTTTCCAATTACCTGTGAACCTGAGGCAACTGCAGCAAGAAGATGCTAGTTTAGCTGACTACATTCAAAGAGCAAAGGCAAATGGAGGGAGAGTGGAGTTGGAGCCTGGGTTTGAAGGCTATAGCTTACAGAACGGTTTCCTTTATTATCAACATAGGTCAAGAAAACAGCTGATGGTTCCTAAAGTAGCCAGAGAGTCAGTGCTAGCTTTAGGTCATTCCATTCCCTGGGCTGGCCACTTAGGGAAACATAAAACATCAGCTCGTATACAACGCTATTTTCATTGGCCTGGTTTATGCAGGGATGTAGCCCAGTTCTGTCGAAGCTGCCCTCAGTGCCAGCAAACATCCGCAAAACGTCCAACCAGAGCTCCCCTTCAGCCTCTACCGGTGATTAATACACTGTTTGAACGTCTGGGAATGGACGTCGTTGGCCCAGTGGAGAAAAGCAAGTCAGGAAACAGGTTTCTGCTTGTTGTCACAGATTATGCTACCAAATACCCAGAAGTGTTTCCCTTGAGGTCAGTTAAAGCAAAGGCGGTAGCATCTTGCCTTGTCCAGTTTTTTTCAAGGGTTGGGTTTCCCCAGGAGATACTCACTGACCAAGGCACTAACTTTATGTCTAAGCTGCTGAAGGATGTGTATCAATTGCTGGGTATCAGAGGTTTGAGAACTACACCATACCATCCACAAACTGATGGACTCACTGAACGGTTTAATCAGACACTCAAACAGATGGTCCGTAAATTTGTTGATGACACTGGCTCTGATTGGGACCAGTGGTTACCTTACCTGCTGTTTGCTTACAGAGAAGTACCACAAGCTTCCACTGGGTTTTCACCATTCGAGTTGCTATTTGGGCATGAGGTGAGGGGGCCTTTAACTCTCCTGAAAGAAATGTGGGAGGGGCTCCCAAGTGGAAAAGAACCTTTGAATGTTGTTTCTTATGTTCTTCAGATGAGAGAGAAACTGGAGAAGATGACGGTGTTGGCACAGGAGCACATGGCAGCTGCACAGCTCAAGCAAAAGGCTTGGTATGACCGGGTGGCGAGAGAAAGGAGTTTTGAGCTTGGTCAGAAGGTGCTGGTGATGCTGCCTACAGAGGAGAGCAAGCTTCTGGCTAAATGGCAAGGACCTTATGAGGTAATTAGAAAGATCAGCTCTACCACGTATGCAATCTCCACTCCAGGGCGGAGTCGTCCTAGGGTCCTACATATCAACCTGCTGAAAGAGTGGATCCCTAGACCAGAGAAAAATGCTGTGGAGAGACCTAGTGTGCTGCTCATCCGGAATGTGGGGGATGAGGAGGTGGAAGAGCAGTATTTGCCAGTACCTGTCCCTTCAGTGCCGAATATGGATCACCTCACCGAGGCCCAGCAGTCACAGGTGAGGTCTCTGTGTATAGCAGATGTCTTTTAGGAGAACCCTGGCCATACAACACTGGTAGAGCATGACATTATTTTGAAGAAAGATGCCCCTGTCAGACGTAGGAGTTACAGGATTCCTGAACGCCTGCTTGGCCCACTGAAAAAGGAAATTGCTCTGATGCTGTCTCTTGGAATTGTTGAGTCCTCAAAAAGTGAGTGGTGCAACCCTGTCGTCCTGGTGCCCAAAAAGGATGACACACTCAGGTTTTGCATTGATTTCAGATATCTGAATGCCATTTCCAAATTTGACTCCTATCCAACACCTCGCATTGATGACCTGATTGAACGCTTGGGCAAGGCAAAATACCTTACCACCATTGATCTGTGTAAAGGCTACTGGCAGGTCCCTTTAGCACAGTCATGCCGTGAGTTAACAGCCTTCAGAACTCCCTGGGGACTCTGTCACTTTAAAGTTATGCCTTTTGGGTTAAAATGGCGTCAGGTGCAGGTGCTTGTGGAGCACTGGCTGCAATTTTAGTTTTTATGTTGTTTCTGAATGTTGTAGGTTTTAGATTTGAACATAGTTACGAGCAAAATGGAAATAACGCATATATACGGGAGCCCGTTTATAAAGTCTGTGGATTCTCCGTGAACGCAGATAACAAACTTTTTGGATATGGCAGTTCGGCTTTGATCACCACGCCGACCCATTTCGCTGTCAGGAACAGAGCTCGTGGAAGGCAGCGGGCTGACGCTTTTGGCACAATAATATCTATCTGTCTGCTGCTCGCCGGAGATATTCACCAGTGTCCGGGGCCGAACAGCTTGCAAATGAAACACCGGCCAAAGATGAGTTGTAACAGTGACTGTCCTAACTGCGGTAAGGCTGTGAGGATTAACGCTAAAGCGGTCGCTTGTGACTTTTGCGATGCTTTTGTTCACATAAAGTGTGGAAATATTGCACCTAGAAAGGCCTTCATTTTATTCATGTTAATGCAAGGAGCTTGCTGCCTAAACTTGAGGAGGTCAGACAACTTGCAAGAACCTCTAAGGCTGCTGTGATTGCCGTGTCAGAAACCTGGCTTGATGGATCAATACAGGATGTTGAAGTCGAGCTTGCGGACTACTTCATTTACAGGCACGATCGGAAAAGAAACGGAGGAGGAGTGTGCCTATTTATAAGGAATGATTTGTCATATAACCCGCGGGCTGATCTACAGGTGGAAGGTTTGGAGACTGCATGGATTGAACTGTTGCTTCCTAAAACAAAACCCATTATTATTTGTGTTTGTTATAGACCCCCTAAGCAAACAGATTTTTATGAACTTTTTGAAATGGTCTGCTATAAGAGTAATGTATGTATGGAGAACGAATGTATTCTTATGGTGGATTTTAACACAAATGTATTACAGCCTCATAAGAGTAGTCTGAAAGAATCTTTTTTTAACTTTTTGCAAGGTGTCGGGCCTAAAACAGTTGATCACTGAACCTACTAGAGTGTCTAACAGTCAATCCCTATTAGACTTAATATTAGTTTCAGAACATAAAAATATTTCTCAATCAGGCGTCCTTGATATTGCTTTGAGTGATCACAGTGTTACCTATTGCACTCGTAAAATATCTAAATCACTATTGAAGACTGGTAGCCATAGTTCAATTAGATACAGATGTACAAAACATTATTCAGCTGAGGAATTTAAAGAAATGCTTTCTAGGAGGGATTGGTCAGATGTTTTAGGAAGCAATGATGTTGATGGGGCCTGGACTTTGTTTAAACAGCACTTTTTAGAAACTCTTGATAATGTTGCACCAATGAAGGAAACCAGAATTAAACAGAGAAGTGCAATTTGGATGACTTCTGACATTTTGGATCTTATTAGACAACGGGATAAATGGTTTAGAAAGTTTAAGAGGTCAACGTTGTCTTGTGATTATGATAAATATATATATTTTCGTAATCAGGCTAGTTACAAGGTACAGAAAACAAAGTCTGAATTTTATGCTGATGCTATTACGGCAAATTCACATCAGCCTAAAAAGTTTTGGAAAGTTCTCACTGATATAGCCGTTAAAGGAAAATCAAAATCTAAGTCTGTCAATATTGGGTTAGTTATTGAGGATAACATGATTTCTGACAAACAGCAGGTTGCTTGCGTTTTTAATACTTTTTTTTACAACAGTTGCTGCCAGTCTGGTTGATAAGCTGCTGAATGCGTCAGGTAGATATGGCCCATCATTTGTAAACTCCTTTTATAAAAACAAACATGTCACTCCTGATGTTTTTGAAATTGATCCTGTCTCAGAGGAAAGGGTGAGATTGTGTCTACCCACTTTGTCAATTAACAAAGCTACTGGACAGGACCTTATTCCACCCAGATTTTGCGCGACAGTGCTAATGTAATTTCTAGGATGCTCACCCATATAATAAATTTGTCTTTAAGTCAGGGTATCTTTCCATGTGATATGAAAAGGGCCCGGGTAGTCCCCCTTTTTAAGAAAAATAGTAGATCAGATGTTGGTAATTATAGGCCTGTATCAATTCTGACAGCCATATCAAAGGTTTTTGAGCGTCTTGTGTATGAGCAGGTGGAAGAGTACCTTGTCAAACATAATCTGCTGTATGAACTGCAGTCAGGATTTAGAGCAGCATATTCGACTGAAACCTGTCTTATTCATTTATGTGATTATGTTCGACAAAACTTTGATGAAGGAAAGTATGTGGGTATGATTCTTCTTGATTTACAAAAAGCCTTTGATACTGTAAATCATGCAATTTTATAATCAAAGCTGCAAATTATAGGCTTCAGAAATACTGCTGTGAAATGGTTCACCTCTTACCTCACTGGAAGAACTCAATTTTGTGACATTGAGGGGACCATATCAGATTCTCGAGATATTACTTGTGGGGTGCCTCAAGGTTCAATCCTTGGCCCCCTTTTATTTTTAATTTATATTAATGACATGCCAGCTGCTGTGAAATGTAAGCTGCTTTTATATGCTGATGATTCTGCATTGTTGGTCTCTGGGGATGACATCAGCGAGATTGAGAAGACTCTGGGTAACGAATTAAATAGTGTCAGCAAGTGGCTTATAGACAACAGGCTTTCAATACATCTGGGAAAAACTGAGTCCATTTTATTTGGAACAAAAAAGAAGTTGTCTAAAATAAAATTGCTTAAGATCAAATGTAATGGCACTGAAATAGTGTCTCAAGAAAGTGTTACATACTTGGGGTTAACATTAGATCAGTCATTAACCTGTTCATCTATTGCTGACAAAATACTATCCAAGTGTGCAGGTAAATTGAAATTTTTCTATCGCAGAACAAGGCTTTTTGATTTTTCTATCAAGAAATTACTGGTTGTATCATTAATTCAATGTCATTTCGATTACGCATGCTCAGCTTGGTACTGTGGATTATCAGTTAAACTTAAAAACAGACTGCAAGTGATGCAAAATAATGTTATCCGCTACCTGTTAAATGCACCCCCTAGGACTCATATTGGCAGAGATGCTTATAAAAGAGTAGGACTGTTGCCAGTACAGGTTAGGGTGGAGCAGTTAAAGCTGAATCATATGTATAATGTCATAAATGGTTCTGCTCCCAAATATTTACACTCCAATATAAAAATGGTTCATACACAGCATTACCATAATACTAGGGCCAGTGTCCGTTCTTGTAAAGTGCCCAGAGTCAACAATGCAGCTGGAAGTTCTTTTTTTTATACAGGTATCATGTTGTGGAATAATTTACCAATTTCCCTCAAAATGGTAAATACCAGAGGGACTTTTAGATATCAGGTTAAGGCCCTTTTATGGAGTAGAGTAGCTGATCTTTTAAATTAGTGTAGACTGATTAATTTATGTGATTTATGATCCTCTGATTTTAGGATGTTGTTGAAATTCGGATGATTTGTGTAAATGTTTTTGTCTCTGACTTATATTAGGTCTTTGTTTTTTGTGTGAAATGTTTTACCACCAAGGACCATGTTGGAAATAAGTGTTTTACACTTTAACATGTTATCCTTTGGATTATGTATGTCTGTCAATCCATAAATAAATCAAAATCAAAAAACAATTATTGTTAATTAATAACAATAATTGAGCAGCAAAGCCCTTGAGGATGAAAGAAAGTTTATTTCATCCTTTCATATGTATATATATATATATATATATATATATATATATATATATATATATATATATATATATATCATGTATACAAAAACTATATATTTTGTTCTTGCTTAAAATTGTAGGCAGGCTACTTACTACTTACCTCCGGGACCTCTTAACCTGGGACCCTTGCTGTCATCAGGTCAGTTGCTATCATCCTCGTTTTTCCTGCTGTCACGGCATCACTATTTTAAGAGTGAAACATGCCAGAGAAACGGAAAAGTGCTGATGACTCCTCTGTATCAAAAAAGAAAGTAAGGCTCTATCTCGAGTTACCTCAACTTCGGTTTCGGGGGGGGTGGGATGGGGGGCTCAGCTTTTCTTACATACATGACATAAGTAGGGGGGGCGCCAAGGAAAAAAAGTTGGGAACCACTGCTATAAGGGATAAATGTATTACAAGCTTCCACCACACGTTATCTTATCTCAGTCATGTAGTTTATTCTGAGACGTATATGGCTAACGATGAGTCCCTCTTCTTTGCTAATTTGAGCGCTTTCTGTCTAACAGGACATGCTGAGGCAGCAGTTGATGGAGAGACTTCTTACCAAACTGCAATCTGCCATAAACCAGCAACTGCTAAATTTGGATTATTTGGAGTTCCAGACATGCCATGAGCTTATTCTGTTTGAATCGTTCTCTGAGCAGATAGGCGGTGTATCAAACATTACAGAAGCACTTCAAAACCTCTATCATGTTGTCCAGCAAGAAATTAATGCCAGCTCCATGCCCATTGTCGAACAGGAAACAGA
Source organism: Gymnocephalus cernua (assembly GCA_023631565.1). Lineage (NCBI taxonomy): Eukaryota > Metazoa > Chordata > Actinopteri > Perciformes > Percidae > Gymnocephalus > Gymnocephalus cernua. Next base: position 27,987,036 of record CM042438.1, on the reverse strand, counting down.
GGTTGGTCTAGGTTCTGGTCACCCCAAAATTGTAATAGAGAGAGAAAACTAAAGAATTTGCTGGACACACATCTGCCAGTCTCCTGCATTGCAAAATGCCTGGGTGTTTCAAGGAGAACGATTTACAGAAGAATGCAAGAATTTGGCTTATCTGTAAGAGGATCATACAGCACAGTGACTGACCAAGAGCTTGACAACATGATTTCAACTATCAAAAGTCAGATGCCAAATGCTGGTTATATATTACAGAATGTTGTGGAGTAGGAGGCATGTCATACAAATCCCATACGTACAGCCTTAGTTATACTGTAACTTTTTTCCGTCTTGAACAGATACAACATTGTTCTCTTAGGAGGAGTGGACGGCTACTCAAGGAAGGTAATTGATGTGTTCTTGATTGTAGAACACATCAAAGCCACTCCAATATTAACTTTGGTCTTGTTGCTTTGCCTGTCGCGTTGTTGTTTTAATTCTCTTTTTCGCTTCCTTGGCGACTCCGTTACATGTCTAGAGAATAGGCGTGATCCTCCATCTTCAACAGGCTTTCAAATCTGCCGGCAGTCACGAGTATAATCTCCCCCTGGCATTTGTCACGGTGCTACTGAGTGTTAAAGTGAGAAAGGCGGTGGTATGTCCCTCTTCGGCTAATGTATTTAAAGATGGAGGCGCAACATGGCTGCCACCATTCGAGTGACTTGCTCGTATGTATTCTGAATGATTCTGAATGGCAGATTCTACGCTTACAAGAATACTTTGATTAGTTGGTGGAAGTAATTACACATGAATGAGCACATATTTGTGAAAGAACAAAGGGGTTTTTGCTAAGAATCAACTAAAAAAATTACACAATGTAGGTTCAAACATGCAAGAGTAAGTTGCAACAGTACATATCCAATATATGTAGTACAACCCCAAATCAGAAAAAGTTGGGACAGTATGAAAAACACAAATAAAAAAAGAAAGTAGTGATTTCTAAATGTACTTTGACTTGTATTTCATTGCAGACAATGTGAACACAAAATATTTCATGTTTTGTCTGGTCAACTTAATTTCATTTGTAAATATACATCCTTTCCTGTCATTCAGACCTGCAACACATTCCAAAAAAGGTTGGGACAGGAGCAATTTAGGGCTAGTAATCAGGTAAATTGGTTAAATAATGATGTGATTTGAAACAGGTGATGTCAACAGGTGATTGTAATTATGATTTGGTACAAAAGCAGCATCCAAGAAGGAGCAAAGATGGGCCGAGGATCGCCAGTTATACGTGAGAAAATTATTGAAATGTTTAAAAACAATGTTCCTCAAAGAAAGATAGGAAGACATTTGCTTATTTCACCTTCAACAGTGCATAACATAATTAAAAGATTCAAGGAATGTGGAGGAATTTCAGTGCGTGAAGGACAAAGGCACAAGCCTAAGCTGAACAACCGTGATCTCCGATCTCTCAGGCGGCACTGCATCAAGAATCGTCATTCATCTATAAGCGATATCCCCACATGGGCTCGGGACTACTTTGGCAAACCTTTGTCAAGTACCACAATACGTAGTTACAGCCACAAATGCCAGTTAAAACTGTACTGTGCCAAAAGGAAGCCCTATGTTAACAGTGTCCAGAAGCGCCGTCGACTTCTCTGGGCTCGGAGGCATCTGGGATGGACCATGACACAGTGGAAACGTGTACTGTGGTCAGATGAATCAGTATTTCAGGTATTTTTTGGGAGAAATGGACGCCGTGTGCTCCGGACCAAAGAAGAAAAGGATCATCCAGACTGTTACCAGCAACAAGTCCAAAAGCCAGGGTCTGTCATGGTATGGGGTTGTGTCAGTGCCCTAGGCAAAGGTAACTTGCACTTATGTGATGGCACCATTAATGCTGAAAAGTACATAGAGATTTTGGAGCACAATATGCTGCCTTCAAGAAGACATCTTTTCCAGGGACGTCCATGCATATTTCAACAAGATAATGCAAAACCACATTCTGCACACATTACAAAGTCCTGGCTGCGGAGGAAGAGGATACGGGTACTTGACTGGCCTGCCTGCAGTCCCGACCTGTCTCCAATAGAGAATGTGTGGCGCATTTTGAAGCGCAAAATGCGACAACGAAGACCCCGTACTGTTGCCCACCTTAAGACTTGTTTGCAGCAAGAATGGGACAAAATTACACCTGAAAAACTTTATCACTTGGTGTCTTCAGTCCCTAAACGTCTTTTAAGTGTTGTGAAAAGGAATGGCAACATTACAAAGTGGTAAATGCTTTACTGTTCCAACTTTTTTTGAAATGTGTTGCAAGAACCAAAATAGGAATTTTGTTTTTTTGAAAAAAAAAACAATAAAAATCATGAGGAACACATTAAATTATGTGCTGTTGTATTGTCTGCAATGAAATACAAGTCAAAGTACATTTAGAAATCACTACTTTCTTTTTTTATTTGTGTTTTCCATACTGTCCCAACTTTTTCTGATTTGGGGTTGTATTTTAGGATGCAAGATAAACAGTTTTTTCTTTAATATATGAACACATATAATAATTTAAGTATCAAAGGCTGTAGAATGTTCACTAAACAAAACTAAAAGCTCAAGGCCAGCCATTAGGATGTAACCCTATAGCTGCAAGAAGATTAACATTTTTCATGTGGTTTTATTAGCTCTTGTACTTGGATGCTGCAACAAATAACAAAGCATCAACTGCATTCTCATTCTTCCTGAGATCAACCCAGCTTCATGGCTTACCATCAAGGTATTTTGCCATGACAAAACAAACACATATCTGGAGAAGTGGCAGTTTTTTTACATTTCGTATTGTTTTATTAATTTAAAATTGTATACTAGAAACTATAACTTCATATTCTAAAGTTAAAGTAAACCTTGTTGAATGTCATTTAAATTAGTTTTCATCTTAGAGTAAAGGCGGATCATGGTGTTGAGAACGTGGACATCGCACTTTATGTTTAACCCGTTCTCACTCCGAACTCGTAAAATACGGACGTTTGGACAGTGGCTGTCAGCGTCTGAAGAGACGAAAAAAGCGCCCTTCGGCGTGTTTGTAGAACGTACTGGGGAGAGCAGCAGCTACATGGGGTTTGAAGATGATGTAACACTAAGAGCGACTACAGTAGCAAGTAGTATGAAAGGCCGAAATGCCGCATAGAGAGGTTGGTTGGGGGGTGGATGGGTCAAACACAGGACTTTCACCCAGGAGGGCGGGTTACCTAAGGTTACCCTACCTAATCCTAACCGTCCCGTTATTCCCACGTGTCACGGAAGCGTAAGCCCACCCACAACCTTTTCCTAAACCCAACCGTCCCGTTCTTCCCGCGTGTCACGGAAACGTAAGCCCACCCACAACCTTTTCCTTAACATAACAGCGTCAAAAGGGACGCCAATAGTCCCGACCAAGCATGTTTAGATAAAGCGCGTTATATGACGCTAAAGGAGACTTTTAGCGTCAATAACAATGACAAAGGCACCTGACCAAGCGTCCGTATTTTACGAGATGGGAGTGATAATCTGTTGTTATGTTCGCCACACGGGGAACAGGAAGAGCGAGCTTTATCTCGGGAATGTGTCCACAATCAGAGGTAAGTTGTGTTTTTCAGTCTTGACATTTTTGACTGCTTGCAGTTTAATTGTTTAAATAAAGTACAACTTGCTTTATAAATCAGTCAACCAATTCAAATTTCATTCTAGAATAGAGCGACTTTGGCAGGATGTCTGGGTTGCAGTCACTAGCAAGTACCATGATGTTCTTCACTCTCTGGAGGAAGATGGTCTGCTTGATATCTCTGATGTGGTTCATCTCTTTGGTGTCCACTATGTCTTTGTCCACAACTCCGAGCAGACCTTGATACCTTCACTGGAGGATGGAATAATCATCCTATACGGATTAATTAGATTCGATTAATTTCGATTAATTAATCTGAGAAAAATTTGTGCGTTAAAAAAATTAATCGCAATTAATCCATTCCATATTGACCTTTGAGCCGTTCTAAACACTATACAACTGTTATATGAAGGAGGGAGACCATGGATGTAGCCTATTAAGAGAACAGAGTGCGCAGAACAGAAACATTGCTGGCTAGTTAACAGCTTAACAACTCAACAGCAGGTAACGTTAGCCTTCTGCTAGCTAGTAGCTGGATTAAACACGGCACTGACACTAAACACTGACAGCTAACGCTAAAGTTTGACTGTTTCTGTCGGAACCATGGATGTATTAGGAACACAGACAAGAGACGGTGCGTTCAATGAAGCTGGTAATCTACAGCTTCGCGGTGCATTCATAGTTGTTGTAAAATACCCTTTTGAATTTATTTCCTCAGCATATTAGGTCATATTGTTGATTGTTTTATTTATATATATATATATATATATATATATATATATATATATATATATATATATATATATTAACAGTGAAAATAATAAAATAGTTTTTTTTACTTTAATGTCACTAATGATGTTTATTCATTTGAATTGAAATATTTAAAATACTTTCACAGCAAAAATGATGTATGCGTTTAATTTAGATTAATTAATCACAGAGTCTGTAATTAATTCGATTACATTTTTTTAATCGATTGACAACCCTATATATATATATATATATATATATATATATATATATATATATATAGCAGGTGTGTTAAATTTGGTGTTATTGCTCTCACACTCTCTCATACTGGTCACTGGAAGTTCAACATGGCACCTCATGGCAAAGAACTCTCTGAGGATCTGAAAAAAAGAATTGTTGCTCTACATAAAGATGGCCTAGGCTATAAAAAGATTGCCAACACCCTGAAACTGAGCTGCAGCACGGTGGCCAAGACCATACAGCGGTTTAACAGGACAGGTTCCACTCAGAACAGGCCTCGCCATGGTCGACCAAAGAAGTTGAGTGCATGTGCTCAGCGTCATATCCAGAGGTCGTCTTTGGGAAATAGATGTATGAGTGCTGCCAGCATTGCTGCAGAGGTTGGTGGAGGTGGGTGGGGGGGTCAGCCTGTCAGTGCTCAGACCATTCGCCGCACACTGCATCAAATTGGTCTACATAGTGTTTTAATTTTCAAAAAACACTATATTTTTGTTGTACTGCACATCTCTCTCTCACTGCTGCAACTCCTCTTTTCACCTTGTGTTCAGGACTCTGTTTTAGCTGACAGAGTAAATCATCTTTTCTTCTGTACTATCTTTGATTCCAGCTCAGAGCTGAGCTCAGATCGTAGATCATGTCAGTTAGCTCCATAGACAGTAAAAGAAAGGTTGTTTCTCCAACTTTGGTCAGTTACAAGGCAGGATTAGCCAGGAGACTTCTTCTAAACAAGGTGCACATGTAAGTAGTTCTTTTGTAGATTATGGTGAACTTGTGTGTGTTGTAACAGTGCTTTGCCATTGAGAACGATCTAGCATGCTAACGCTAGCATGCTAACGGTTGTGGTTAGCCCGTTGTTTCGGCTAGTGACGTAAAAAGCCGTGCAGATTTTGAACAGCTCACCCAGAGACTGAAGGCAGGACACATTCAGAAACCTGTATCTCACTCAAAACGGCATGGATAGATTTTTTCAAAGTTTGTATGCGTGTGGAAGCACCAGACACAAAATAACACCCCAAATCCCAGAAAAAGTGTTTTTTTCATAATATGGGCACTTTAAGGCAGTGCTGGAAAATAATGGTGGCCACACAAAATATTAACTCTTTGGGCCCAATATGGACATTTTCACTTAGGGGTGTATTCACTTTTGTTGCCAGTGGTTTAGACATTAATGGCTGTGTTGAGTTATTTTGAGGGGACAGCGCATTTACACTGTTATACAAGCTGTACACTTAATACTTTACATTGTAGCAAAGTGTAATTTCTTCAGTGTTGTCCCATTAAAAGATATATTGAAATATTGACAAAAATGTGAGGGGTGTACTCACTTTTGTGAGACACTGTAGGTCTTGTTTGATGACATAAGACATAAATGGCAATTGGACTTTGGAGCATATGTGCCAAAAAAAAGACTTTCTTTCCTTATGAGATATACGTGATGAATTGAGTTCTGTCATGATTTTTGCGTAAATGCTGCGGTTTCATTTTTTTCATCTACAAATGCCTTTTTAAACACACTGACAAATATATAAAATCCTTGGCAACAGCCATCTTTTCAATTACCAGTAGTTTTAATTTCTATATTATTAAAGTGTTCAATGAACAATTACACCTTTATTGTATTTGTTCAAAAAGATTACATTATTTTAAATAGAAAACATCAGAAAAATGTTTTAAAGCTACATTGTGTAAGAATTTCTCCCATCTAGCGGTGAAATTGTATATGACAACCAACTGAATATTACTTTCTAGCCCCCCCCCCCCATTCCAAGTGCGTTCTAACTCCTACGGTGGCCGAACCCGAAATTAGCGACAACCGTCCGTGAGTGTCCCTTCCAGTGTAATAATAGTTTGACGTTATTTTGGTACCATTTCATTGCTAACATCAGCTATCAGGTTCCCAAACATATGCAAGCTAATGTTAGTAAAGTATCAGTGCTATCGTTATTCTGTATATTGTACGAGATTAATAGTGTAAGGCGATGTTTACAGCGTAGGAGAGAAGCAACGGAGGTTTGTGTATTTAATATATTTCTCTGAGCAGCATGAACAATGTCAATGAAACCGAAATTAGCTCTTAGTATCTCCATCGTTTACACACAGCTGTTCTAGCTGTAGCTAGTCTGTGTTACAACTGCATGACGTGAGTTGTCTGCCAGGGAAATCACGGCACATATGATTACGTTTATGTTACAAGGTAGACAATCCTTTTTCATCATTGACGCGAGGAAAAGTATCCTAGACGTCGTTCTAGCGTTATGCAACCAGTTAGCCAAGCAAGTAGACACTATAAAACTTGAAATTTACACAAATAGGCCGAATTACCTGTTGAGAAGAAAGCAGCAACTTCGGCGTCCCTTTTAAAATCCTTGCTCCTCATCAGCTCTTTCCATCTTGGAAAAGCCACAACAATATTAACTTAGGTCTTGTTGCTTTGCCTGTCACGTCATTTTAATTTCCTCGGTGACTCAGTTTCATGTCCTCGATAATAGACGCAACAGGCTTTCAAATCTGCCGGCAGTGAGTCGCAAGTAATCTTCTCCCCCCTCCCTCCCTGGCATACGTCACAGTCAGTGCCACTGAGTGAAAAGCGTGAAATGCGGAGCAGTATCGCTTGTATGTCCCTTCCGGCCTCCGTATTTCAAGATGGCGCATGGCTATGGAGCGTCTACCCCAGTTCATGTAAGTGCAAATGTAAAATTTCATGCCAATAGGAATACTTGGAATTGATGGTAGTGGTCAATATTCATAAAAAAAGAACAAGTTTGTGAAGGGCAATACAGATTTTGATAATAAACAACTACAAATGTTACACAATGGGGCTTTAAGGTACAACGTCTTAATTTATTTGAATTGTTTTTTTCTGAATTTGTAGGAACTTCAAGATCGAGGCAGTGAATGGGAGAGTGCAATACTGCGAGTAGACTCTAACAGTACAGTTGTGGTTCCTGAAATTGTGTGCCCACTGGATGATGAAGCCCTGGAAGAACTTCACAGAACTCTTGATCCTATGGAACATTCTCAGTCACATGGTTGTGACTTGTACACACGATACTTCAATTCAATTCAATTCAATTTTATTTATAGTATCAAATCATAACAGGAGTTATCTCAAGACACTTTACAGATAGAGTAGGTCTAGACCACACTATAATTTACAAAAAACCCAACAAGTCCCCCCAAGAGCAAGCACTAGTGCAACAGTGGCAAGGAAAAACTCCCTTTTAGGAAGAAACCTCAGACAGACCCAGGCTCTTGGTAGGAGGTGTCTGCTGGCCGTTGGGGTGCATCACAGTATAGTAAATAAACAGTGTTTAGAAAAAGTGGGTGTAGTAGTGCAGGGAGCAGCACGGCATAGCAGGGTATTTCTCAGCAGAACCACGGCAACAGCTGGAACCAAGATTTTGGTGCCATCCTAATCCCAGGATTTCATCCTGGGTGAAAAAGAAACAGAAAGACTCCGGGGAGCAAGCTCCCCAGAGCTAGGTTAGTAACAAGCATTTCTAGGACAGAGAAGCAGGTGGGCCGGGCTTGGCAGATACTACAACTCCTCACTCCCTAACCATAAGCTTTATCAAAGAGGAGAGTTTTAAGTTTACTCTTAAATGTGGTGACAGTATCTGATACTTGCACATAGTGTCCAACCAACAATTACATTTAAACATGAACTTCTTAGCTGGTTACAATATTGCACTTGGCAAAAACATCCCATTAAGTTTACTAATGGACCAGGAAAAAAGGCACTTAAGGAGTGGCACCCTTTGGGATGTATTACTAACAGTAGCAATAATTGTTATGGGTTCTATCTAGCTCCAAAAAAAAAAAAAAATACTAAAGATGTTATACAATATTCCAACCAAAATATCAGTAAACAATTATTACTTAGTTATTGCTTTGATTTGAGTAGAGGTAGTTGTGTAAACTCTGTGGAATCCACCACCATATTTAACTGCTTCACTCATGATTCTTCTAAAGTCAGTGTAAGTGCTAAGATGCTGTACTGTAAAAGTCACAGTCTGAGTGCATGCACTCACAATTGGGTAGCAAACTGAGTGGTCTCCTTGTCGCTCCCTGCAGTTGTAGTCAAAGTAGCATGTTATTTTGAAATGTCTCTTTTCATCAGGGAGGATGGGGATGTGGGACTGCCCCGTCATCCACTGGAGCACGTGTGGCACTGCAAGAGGCTCTGTGTCACCAGCTGCAGCAGCTGTTTGTCTCCCCATCTGTGATTGATATATATTTCAAATAACATGAAAGAGAAGCTATTCAAACTTACAGTATTGTCTTAAAAAATGAATTATCCAAGAATGTGTATATGTGCTCAGTACATTCAAATGGTGTTATGTGTAATTGTGTATGCACACTATAAAGTATGTAATACCTGACATTTCTACCTCCTGCAAGAAATCTTGCAGAAAGTTGATGATCTTCCTCTCAGTTCTCCCCTTAGATGTCCCATTTTCACTGAAATTGGGCTGACAGCTCATTATTATGAAATCAGCATCAGGCTATGAAGAAACAGTGAATGCATATTTGGTTAAATATATTTTAAAGGTCCCATTGCTTGAAAATTTCACTTCATGAGGTTTTTTAACATTAATATGAGTCCCCCCAGCCTGCCTATGGTCCACAATTGGCTAGAAATGGTGATAGGTGTAAACTGAGCCCTGGCTCTGCCTTTCAGAAAATGAAAGCTCAGATGGGCCGATTAGGAATCTTCCCTTTATGACGTCATAAGGGGAAAGGTTACCTCCCCTTTCTCTGCTTTGCCTGCCCAGTGAATTTGGCCCGCCCATGAGAAAGAGAGACATCATGGCTTGCAAACAAGCAAAGCATGGCAGTTGGTCAAGGCCAGAATGTACGACCTGAGAAAAAAAGAAAATAAGCATTTTTGAAATAAAGCATCAAATAAAATAGGTGTTAAAACTAATCTTTATCTAATTCATATCTAAAAACTCTTAAACAGAGTGCTCACCCTGCTGATGAGTTGACAGGATTCTAGATCGGCCACATCTTCCTTAGACAGAGAATTTAAGTCCACTTCTCTCGTGCAGAGGAAGTTGTAGCACCACCCTCTCAAAAAAGCAGGAGGTGGGCCACCTTGTGTGAGGCTGACTGCCATTATTTCACCAATAGTTCTGTGTGCAAGGTAGAAAACATCTCAGTAAAAAACTCCTTACATCTAGTACATGGAAGTAATGTGTAAGCAAAAAAATAAGTGTATGTACCAACCTGAAGTTCTCGTACTTGGGATTTTTACCCTGGTTCCCAGCTGCTTCAAACAATCTGTTTTCAATTCATATCTTAGACAAAACATCAATACCCTGTTTTAGCTGATTGATTGGATTTGTTTCATATTAGAACACAATGGTTAAATGACCAACTTACCAGTTAAAAACTCTTTCCTCAGGGCTCCTGTATCAATACCTGCCTCTCCTATATACAACATCTGTTGTTGTGTCAACTTGATGTTCAAGGAAGTGCAATACATCTTCGGTACTTAAGAGGACAGAGAACATATAAGATAGTCCAAAATTATCCAAAACAAAAATATTTCTGTATTTGATATAAACTCACACGAAGGGCATCTAAATAAAACATACTGTTGTGGTCTCAGGATTTTGCTTTGTATTTTGTCCTATTTCGGTCTTGTATTGTATTTCAATGTCTTGTCTCTTTGTGATTGTTATTTTCTGTCTTGTTTTATATTAGGTTCTGTTTCCTGAGGGCTATTTCACAAAACCAAGATAAGGGATTAAGCCGGGATTTCCCAGTTATCTTGGCTCAATTTAGCCTTGACTCGGTTTCACAAAAGCAGAGGCACCTAAGTTACCATGGAGATTTATTCTGTACAGCTAGCCTGCTCCTGACCAGGCTAACAGCCAGGATTTATTAATCCTGGAGCCTTTTCTGCTCACTCAGCAGTGGTTTTACCTTATTATTATCAGCCTGCATTAAAATACAACAGGTGCATATTGCTGTTCATCTAAGTACTGTTATTATTTAAAGTTGTGACCATTATTTTTTTTATAATTATTCATGTTAAAGTCATTGTTACTGTTATATTGCTGTATGAAGACTGCTGTTCATATTGTTGTT
>CM042438.1:27968843-27971343 GCA_023631565.1 Gymnocephalus cernua | reverse complement strand
GGTCCTAAAGAAGAATGGCCAGTGGAGATTCTGTGTTGACTACAGGCGTCTCAATGGGGTGACAAGGAAGGACTCCTACCCCCTACCACGGGTTGACGAAACCCTGGACCAGGTGGCAGGGTCAGCCTGGTTCACGTCGCTGGACCTGAGGTCTGGATACTGGCAGGTGCCCCTCTCTCCCTCTGCCAAACCAAAGACTGCATTCTGCACAAGCCGTGGCCACTGGCAGTTCAAAGTCCTTCCATTTGGCCTTTGCAATGCACCTGCCTCATTTGAAAGACTTATGGACAAAGTGCTGTCAGGAGTCCCCCAGAGTGAGTGCGTGGTGTACTTGGATGACATTCTCACCCACGGCCCCTCCTTTCAGGCAGCTCTCCAGTCTCTGCGGCACGTTTTGGAGCGCATAGCAGCTGCGGGTCTCAAGCTACATCCGGAAAAGTGCCACTTCATGCAGAGAGAGGTGTCATTCCTGGGGCACAGGCTGGGCAGAGATGGCATTGGCACAGTGGACGACAAGATACAAGCAGTCAGAGACTGGCCCACTCCAACTGACCAGCAACAGCTGAAAAGTTTCCTGGGCTTAGCCTCTTATTACAGGAGGTTTGTGAGGGGGTTCTCATGCGTGGCTGCGCCGCTGTTCAAGCTACTGCACAAAGGCCAAGGCTATGTGTGGACTGACGAGTGCCACACAGCATTCACCTCGCTACAGAAGGCGCTGGGGGAGGCCCCCGTGTTGGCTCCGGCTAACCCCTCCCTCCCGTTCATCTTGGACTGTGATGCGAGTGGCCAGGGAGTGGGCGGGGTACTGGCACAGCTAAGCCCGGAAGGAGAGAGAGTGGTGGCCTATTACAGCAGGGCTTTTAATAAGCATGAACGCCGCTACTGTGTCACACGCAGAGAACTCCTAGCTGTGTTATCATCTATTCGCCACTTCAAATACTACCTCTGCGGGCTGCCGTTCACCATCAGGACTGACCACTCTGCCCTCCAGTGGCTCATGTCCTTTAAAGAACCGGAGGGTCAGGTGGCACGCTGGATGGAGGAACTACAATCCTACGACTTTAAAGTGGTGCATAGGGCGGGAGCCCGCCACTCCAATGCCGACGCCCTGTCCCGCCGACCCTGCGTGGAGGACGGATGCCGCCACTGTGATCGCAAGGAGACACGAGACAGGGAGCTACAGGAACAGGAGGCAGCCCCGGTCAGCCGGGCCGCGGTGGCGGTGGGCTGCGAGCTGACTGAAATGTCACCGATGCAGTGGAGACGGCAGCAGGAGGCCGATGTGGACATACAGCCAGTGCTCCAGTGGGTGGAAAGGCAGACACGGCCACCTTGGGCAGAGGTGGCGCCGTGCTCCACGACAACAAAAGGGCTGTGGGCAAAGTTCCAGGCCCTTCGGCTGACTGAAGGGGTGCTACAGCGGGCCTGGAAAGATCCAGCGACGGGAGAGCTGAGGTGGCAGTTGGTGGTTCCCAGGGCAGAGAGGCTGGCCGTGCTAAAGGCAGTGCATGGGGCCACGGGAGCCGGTCACTTCGGAGTCACCAAAACTCTCCGTCGCCTGCGTCAGAGCTTCTACTGGGGGCAGTTCAGAAGGGACGTAGAGGACTTCTGCAGGCGGTGTGACAGCTGCACAGCAAAGAAAGGCCCACCTGAACAGTCCCATGCCCAACTCCAACAGTTTCCAGTCGGCACACCCATGGAAAGAATCGGGGTGGACATAGTCGGCCCACTCCCGGTCACGGACAGCGGAAACAAGTACGTGCTGTCAGTCATGGACTATTTTACCAAATGGCCAGAGGCTTACGCACTCCCTGACCAGGAGGCAGAAACAGTAGCCGAAGCCCTACTGGAGGGCATGGTCTGCCGGTTTGGGACGCCCCAGACCATTCACAGCGACCAGGGGCGAAACTTTGAGTCGCGGGTGTTCGCTGACCTGTGTCACAGACTGGGCATAAACAAAACTCGTACCACCCCTCTACACCCACAGAGTGATGGTTTGGTGGAGCGCTTCAACAGGACCCTGGTCCAACAACTGGCCATCATCACCTCTAAACACCAGCGGGACTGGGACAAGCGCCTCCCACTCGTGCTGATGGCCTGTCGGTCCGCCGTCCAAGAGTCAACCGCCTGCACACCAGCTCTGCTAATGCTGGGTAGAGAGCTCCGCACCCCACCAGCATTGGCCTTTGGCCTCCCCCCTGACACCCCAGCTGCGCCACCAGGACGCGAGTATGCCCGGAGACTGCAGGACCGCCTGGAGACAGCCCACGACTTTGCACGTGTGCAGCTGCAGAACGCAGGGGCAAGACAACGCAGAAACTACGACCTGCATCACAAGGGCCGCCACCTGGTCTCAGGAGAGCTGGTTTGGGTCTACAGCCCGCAGAGGAAAAAGGGTCGTTGCCCTAAGCTTGACAGTGACTGGGTAGGCCCCTGTAGGGTGTTGGAACGGCTAGGGGAGGTAGTATACAGAGTACAGCTACCTCCCCGCGGCAGACGG